>OX381707.1:11394606-11648854 GCA_947462335.1 Harmothoe impar | reverse complement strand
CCCAGACTTCAGGGATCTATACACCAGTGAACTACTTTATATAATTAGTTCCTCTATTTCACAACTAGAGTGTAGCAGCACTGTCAAGGAATACAGGGGCAAGTATAAAGACTGAGTCTCACTGCCACTGTACGTCACCCTAAGCCACCCCATCTTCCCACCCACATAAAGGCCTGAATATATAATTCACTCACGGAATGGAATGAGAAGCTTAAGAAGCTTACTGTGTCTCTGGACTGGCTGAGAGAGTTTGTGAGATTTCAACAACTAATTTGAGATGTGCGCATGTGTTCGGCTGCTGTAAAATTTCACCTTGTCATCTGTCTGCAATGGATTTATCGACTAGCAGGTATCACTTTACTATACTGTCAATCTCTGAATTGCAGTAGAAATCATATCAAATCAATCTATTTAAGACTGATATGAACAGCGACATTCAGGAATTTCTTCTTGTGAGTTTCTGATTACTGTAACAGGAATTGATTAAATTAGCAAGTCTCTGAATTACCTTTAATAGGTTCTATGAGAATAAAATGATACTGCAGCTATTCAGGGGAGAGGGATATAATCTAATCACACAAAAAAAAACAGCTCCTGATCAGTGTCCTTAATTTAACAGATTACAATAATAACCTTCCTCGAAGTTGACTTTTTTACAGGCGAGTCAGCGAGTTCACTGACTCGTCTCGCTTGAAGTCCATTTTCCACGACTTATCATTGTTTCTAATGCCTAAAAAGGTGACAACTTGAAGAAAACATATTATTCTTTGTTAATCCGCAATAATTTACTACTTACATGGTCAAATTAAGGAGGATTGATTGATTTTCGGCAAAGTTAAGTCGCCGAAACTTGACTCGTCGGATTCTTGAGAAAAGGTTTCCCGTTTTACGCCATCAAAAATGACATCCGGTTTACTCGGGGGTCGGCACGAACATCTTTATCTTCCGAAATCGAGCAAATTGCGGACATTCAAGGTAATATTATTACTCCTACAGGTAATATAAAGGCATTTGCGGACATTTTGGACAGTATTACCGCCTTGATCAAAAAATAATTTGTTTATCGAGCGCTTCGGCAATCTCCGGTAGCAAAATCCAACATGGCGGACAGTGGAACGCCGAGGGACGATGATTCGGTACCAAATTGGTTAATTTCATCGAATACAGCTCACATATGCAAGGTAAGTCCGCAATTATTGTTGTCATTGATAGATTAGCCTCCTCTCTTATGGGGGTTGAAATTGCGGACAGCTCAGTAGCCGGGTTGTTCCGCAAAATGAGGAAGACCGGGCGCTAAACTTGCTAAGACCAAAAAACAGAGCCAATGATCAAATGATAGACTCTAAGTCTACTCGTTCTACTCGCCAAAATTCCCAAACAAAGTCAAATTTCACAAAAAGTAGGGGGGGTGGAGGGCTCACACACCAGGGCCTAATAAAGATGACATTTCTACATCTAACGAGCCTAATAAGGTGACTATTGGTTGAGATTTACCTTTGATATAAGCCATTTTCAAGAAATGTGATTCAAAAAAGTGTCATCGTATCAATCTAAATGTGGGTCAACGATCAGCTGATCGCAAGCTGAGCGGCCACCAAGCAGTTTCGTGATACCCCCCAGCCCGATATCCCTTTAGCCTTATGTGGTTGGGGGTGACTTGAAACCGACGCAGACCCCACTGTCATTTCTCAACTTGAATCAAATTTCTTGAAAATGGCTCATATCGAAGGTAATTCTCAACCAATATTCACCTTATTAGGCTCGTTAGGTGCAGAAATGTCATCTTTATTAGGCCCTAGTGTGTCAGTCCTCCACCCCCCCCTACTTTTTGCGAAATTTGACTTTGTTTGAGAATTTTGGCGAGTAGAACGCTTCGACTTAGACTCTTTTGCATAGCGCCAAAAAAAGCGTCTTGGCGAGAGGAGTTCAGAAATGTTCAATTTATCTCTCTATCATGTTTAGTTCCAGAGCTAGGTGCATATTAGTAACCTTTTGCCCCCCCCCTTCCTTGTGAATAAGCTGCTTTAGTCCCAACTAAGAATTCGGAGCCTAATTTATATAATTTGTCATTCTTGGAACTGTCACTGAAATCTGACGAAATCCACAATTTTCAAAATTGGCTGTGTGAGGGGGGGGGGGGGGGGGGTATGGCCTAAATGTTAAAGCATTTTATATGGGAGAGACATGAGAAAGTAGATAAACATGTTTACTATACTGTGTGCAAAGGATAGATTTTAATTTGGTTCCTAAGTATCCCACAAAAAATAAAAGCATTTTGATGTCTGGTCTAGGATAGACTCTATGAACTTTTATCTAAGGGACCCCGGCCCCCCCCCCCCCGGTTTAACAATGTACTACACTAGTCCCAGCAAAATGATTTTCTCAAATATCATGTCTAAGAACCTCAAAATTGAACATTTCCAAAGGGCCCATGGGGGGGGGGGGGGCGAAAAAATTTGCGCGCGCCCCAGTTAACACCAAACGAGTTCAGTTCATGTTTACTAAATAACTACTGCATATTATGCAATATCTCCCAGAAATTCTCATTCTTTGGACATCTGTGGTAGTCCCAGCAAAAGGAAATTCTCAAATATCATGTCTAGGTACTTCAAAACTGAAAAGAGCAGAATGAAGAATATTATGAAAATCGAAACTAAAATATGGCTCCAAAAAAGCGTCTTGGCGAGAGGAGTTCAGAAATGTTCAATTTATCTCTCTATCATGTTTAGTTCCAGAGCTAGGTGCATATTAGTAACCTTTTGCCCCCCCCCCCTTCCTTGTGAATAAGCTGCTTTAGTCCCAACTAAGAATTCGGAGCCTAAATTATATAATTTGTCATTCTTGGAACTGTCACTGAAATCTGACGAAATCCACAATTTTCAAAAATTGGCTGTGTGGGGGGGGGGGGGGGGGGGTGGGTATGGCCTAATTGTTAAAGCATTTTATATGGGATGGACATGAGAAAGTGATAAACATGTTTACTATACTGTGTGCGAAGGATAGATTTTAATTTGGTACCTAAGTATCTCACAAAAAATAAAAGCATTTTGATGTCTGGTCTAGGATAGACTCTATGAACTTTTATCTAAGGGACCCCGTGCCCCCCCCCCCCCAGGTTAACAATGTACTACACTAGTCCCAGCAAAAGGATTTTCTCAAATATCATGTCTAGGTACTTCAAAACTGAAAAAAGCAGAATGAAGAATATTATGAAAATCGAAACTAAAATATGGCTCCAAAAAAAGCGTCTTGGCGAGAGGAGTTCAGAAATGTTCAATTTATCTCTCTATCATGTTTAGTTCCAGAGCTAGGTGCATATTAGTAACCTTTTGCCCCCCCCCCCTTCCTTGTGAATAAGCTGCTTTAGTCCCAACTAAGAATTCGGAGCCTAAATTATATAATTTGTCATTCTTGGAACTGTCACTGAAATCTGACGAAATTTTGAACTCCACAATACTGACTGAGCGCCCAATGTGACCAATTTTCATGGGATACTTTCAGGGGGTTAGGCCTAATTCTCAGTACTGCCACTAACGCACTGCTAAATATAGACCTTGAATTTATATAAGAAACAATTCCCAGGTCATTTACCCAATTTTTGACTTCAGGGAGTCTCTGAAATTTTTCTTCAGAGCCAATTATAGTGCCAAACGAAGCGTCTTGACGAGAGGAGTTCAGAAATGTTCAATTTATCTCTCTATCATGTTTAGTTCCAGAGCTAGGTGCATATTAGTAACCTTTTGCCCCCCCCCCCCTTCCTTGTGAATAAGCTGCTTTAGTCCCAACTAAGAATTCGGAGCCTAAATTATATAATTTGTCATTCTTGGAACTGTCACTGAAATCTGACGAAATTTTGAACTCCACAATACTGACTGAGCGCCCAATGTGACCAATTTTCATGGGATACTTTCAGGGGGTTAGGCCTAATTCTCAGTACTGCCACTAACGCACTGCTAAATATAGACCTTGAATTTATATAAGAAACAATTCCCAGGTCATTTACCCAATTTTTGACTTCAGGGAGTCTCTGAAATTTTTCTTCAGAGCCAATTATAGTGCCAAACGAAGCGTCTTGACGAGAGGAGTTCAGAAATGTTCAATTTATCTCTCTATCATGTTTAGTTCCAGAGCTAGGTGCATACTAGTGACCTTTTGCCCCCCCCCCCCCTGGTTTGATACATGTCCGACCTTAAACTCCACAGTACTGCCTCAGAAAGGTTAGTAGAGTTGCCTGTGCTTTAAAAGATGTAAATACCCGGTATTTAACACTCAGAAAGGTTAATAGAGCTGTCTGTGCTTTAATACATGTAAATACCCGGTAGTAAAGGCCATGGTTCTTCAGAAGTTAAAGTTCTTTTTCTGCCATTTTATATGTAAATTCTTATATTTTCCAGTGAACATGAGCGGTACGAGCGGGAGTCGCACAAACGGGAGCCACGGGAGCGGGAGTCGCCGGAGTCGCAGGAGCAGGAGCCTTGGCCACGTGGACACAGCACTCAGAACCTTGATCAGGGGCTCTTCAACACCTCTAAGGGCTCCAACCACTCCTCCTCGGGTCAGCATTTACCCAATTTTTGACTTCAGGGGGTCTCTGAAATTTTTCTTCAGAGCAAATTATAGTGCCAAATGAAGCGTCTTGACGAGAGGAGTTCAGAAATGTTCAATTTATCTCTCTATCATGTTTAGTTCCAGAGCTAGGTGCATATTAGTAACCTTTTGCCCCCCCCCCCTTCCTTGTGAATAAGCTGCTTTAGTCCCAACTAAGAATTCGGAGCCTAAATTATATAATTTGTCATTCTTGGAACTGTCACTGAAATCTGACGAAATTTTGAACTCCACAATACTGACTGAGCGCCCAATGTGACCAATTTTCATGGGATACTTTCAGGGAGTTAGGCCTAATTCTCAGTACTGCCACTAACGCACTGCTATCTATAGACCTTGAATTTATATAAAAAAACAATTCCCAGGTCATTTACCCAATTATTGACTTCAGGGGGGGGGTCTAGGAAATGTTTCTTCAGAGCCAATTATAGTGCCAAACGAAGCGTCTTGGCGAGAGGAGTTCAGAAATGTTCAATTTATCTCTCTATCATGTTTAGTTCCAGAGCTATGGGCATGTTTGCATTCTTTACTATACACATCTATGGTAGTCCTCGCAAAAAGAATTTCTCAAATATTGTGTCTAAGTACCTCAAAATTGAACATTTCCAAAGGGCCCATGGGGGGGGGCGAAAAAAATTGCGCGCGCCCCAGTTAACACCAAACGAGTTCAGTTCATGTTTACTAAATAACTACTGCATATTATGCAATATCTCCGAGAAATTCTCATTCTTTGGACATTAGTGGTAGTCCCAGCAAAAGGAAATTCTCAAATATCATGTCTAGGTACCTCAAAATTTAAAAGAGCAGAATGAAGAATATTGTGAAAATCGAGACTAAATTATGGCTCCAAATGATGCGTCTTGGCGAGAGGAGTTCAGAAATGTTCAATTTATCTCTCTATCATGTTTAGTTCCAGAGCTAGGTGCATATTAGTGACCTTTTGTCCCCCCCCCCCTGGTTTGATACATGTCCGACCTTAAACTCCACAGTACTGCCTCAGAAAGGTTATTAGAGTTGCCTGTGCTTTAAAAGATGTAAATACCCGGTATTTAACACTCAGAAAGGTTAATAGAGCTGTCTGTGCTTTAATACATGTAAATACCCGGTAGTAAAGGCCATGGTTCTTCAGAAGTTAAAGTTCTTTTTCTGCCATTTTATATGTAAATTCTTATATTTTCCAGTGAACGTGAGCGGTACGAGCAAGAGTCGCACAAACGGGAGCCACGGGAGCGGGAGTCGCCGGAGTTGCAGGAGCGGGAGCCTTGGCCACGTGGACACAGCACTCAGAACCTTGATCAGGGGCTCTTCAACACGTCTAGGGGCTCCAACCACTCCTCCTCGGGTCAGCATTTACCCAATTTTTGACTTCAGGGGGTCTCTGAAATTTTTCTTCAGAGCAAATTATAGTGCCAAATGAAGCGTCTTGGCGAGAGGAGTTCAGAAATGTTCAATTTATCTCTCTATCATGTTTAGTTCCAGAGCTATGGGCATGTTTGCATTCTTTACTATACACATCTATGGTAGTCCTCGCAAAAAGAATTTCTCAAATATTGTGTCTAAGTACCTCAAAATTGAACATTTCCAAAGGGCCCATGGGGGGGGGGCGAAAAAAATTGCGCGCGCCCCAGTTAACACCAAACGAGTTCAGTTCATGTTTACTAAATAACTACTGCATATTATGCAATATCTCCGAGAAATTCTCATTCTTTGGACATTAGTGGTAGTCCCAGCAAAAGGAAATTCTCAAATATCATGTCTAGGTACCTCAAAATTTAAAAGAGCAGAATGAAGAATATTGTGAAAATCGAGACTAAATTATGGCTCCAAATGATGCGTCTTGGCGAGAGGAGTTCAGAAATGTTCAATTTATCTCTCTATCATGTTTAGTTCCAGAGCTAGGTGCATATTAGTGACCTTTTGTCCCCCCCCCCCTGGTTTGATACATGTCCGACCTTAAACTCCACAGTACTGCCTCAGAAAGGTTAGTAGAGTTGCCTGTGCTTTAAAAGATGTAAATACCCGGTATTTAACACTCAGAAAGGTTAATAGAGCTGTCTGTGCTTTAATACATGTAAATACCCGGTAGTAAAGGCCATGGTTCTTCAGAAGTTAAAGTTCTTTTTCTGCCATTTTATATGTAAATTCTTATATTTTCCAGTGAACGTGAGCGGTACGAGCAAGAGTCGCACAAACGGGAGCCACGGGAGCGGGAGTCGCCGGAGTTGCAGGAGCGGGAGCCTTGGCCACGTGGACACAGCACTCAGAACCTTGATCAGGGGCTCTTCAACACGTCTAGGGGCTCCAACCACTCCTCCTCGGGTCAGCATTTACCCAATTTTTGACTTCAGGGGGGTCTCTGAAATTTGGTCTTCAGAGAAAATCTTAAACTCCACAGTACTGACTGAGCGCCCAATGTGACCAATTTTCATGGGATACTTTCAGGAAGTTAGTCCTAATTCTCAGTACTGCCACTAACGCACTGCTAAATATAGACCTTGAATTTATATAAAAAACAATTCCCAGGTCATTTACCCAATTATTGACTTCAGGGGGGGGGGGGTCTAGGAAATGTTTCTTCAGAGCCAATTATAGTGCCAAACGAAGCGTCTTGGCGAGAGGAGTTCAGAAATGTTCAATTTATCTCTCTATCATGTTTAGTTCCAGAGCTATGGGCATGTTTGCATTCTTTACTATACACATCGATTGATTTATTTTTTTACCAAAGGCTCCCAATACGTCAGGAAGGCTCCCAACACGTCAGGAAGGCTCCCAACACGCCAAGAAGGCTCCCAACATGCCAGGAAGGCACCCAATACGTCAGGAAGACTCCCAACACGTCAGGAAGGCTCCCAACACGCCAAGAAGGCTCCCAACATGCCAGGAAGGCTCCCAATACGTCAGGAAGGCTCCCAACACGTCAGGAAGGCTCCCAACACGTCAAGAAGGCTCCCAACACGCCAAGAAGGCTCCCAACAGATCAACTTCACTCACCATTTGAAATCTGAGCACAACTTAAACTATACAGTACCGGTATGGACTCACAGACCAATGTGACCAAAACTAAAGTGCCCATTTCGGGGGGTTAGGCCTATTTCTCAAATATGACACTTGCACACAATCTAATATAGACCTTGAAATTATAGAAAAAAATATTTCCAGGAAAATGGGTCAATTTTTTACTTCAGTGGGGGGGTTGGGGAATTTTGAAATCTGAGCACAACTAAAACGACACAGTACCGGTATGGACTCACAGACCAATGTGACCAAAACTAAAGTGCCCATTTCGGGGGGTTAGGCCTATTTCTCAAATATGACACTTGCACACAATCTAATATAGACCTTGAAATTATAGAAAAAAATATTTCCAGGAAAATGGGTCAATTTTTAACTTCAGTGGGGGGGGTTGGGGAATTTTGAAATCTGAGCACAACTAAAACGACACAGTACCGGTATGGACTCACAGACCAATGTGACCAAAACTAAAGTGCCCATTTCGGGGGGTTAGGCCTATTTCTCAAATATGACACTTGCACACAATCTAATATAGACCTTGAAATTATAGAAAAAAATATTTCCAGGAAAATGGGTCAATTTTTAACTTCAGTGGGGGGGGTTGGGGAATTTTGAAATCTGAGCACAACTTAAACTACACAGTATCGGTATGGACTCACAGACCAATGTGACCAAAACTAAAGTGCCCATTTCGGGGGGTTAGGCCTATTTCTCAAATATGACACTTGCACACAATCTAATATAGACCTTGAAATTATAGAAAAAAGTATTTCCAGGAAAATGGGTCAATTTTTAACTTCAGTGGGGGGGGTTGGGGAATTTTGAAATCTGAGCACAACTTAAACTACACAGTATCGGTATGGACTCACAGACCAATGTGACCAAAACTAAAGTGCCCATTTCGGGGGGTTAGGCCTATTTCTCAAATATGACACTTGCACACAATCTAATATAGACCTTGAAATTATAGAAAAAAATATTTCCAGGAAAATGGGTCAATTTTTTACTTCAGTGGGGGGGTTGGGGAATTTTGAAATCTGAGCACAACTAAAACGACACAGTACCGGTATGGACTCACAGACCAATGTGACCAAAACTAAAGTGCCCATTTCGGGGGGTTAGGCCTATTTCTCAAATATGACACTTGCACACAATCTAATATAGACCTTGAAATTATAGAAAAAAATATTTCCAGGAAAATGGGTCAATTTTTTACTTCAGTGGGGGGGTTGGGGAATTTTGAAATCTGAGCACAACTAAAACGACACAGTACCGGTATGGACTCACAGACCAATGTGACCAAAACTAAAGTGCCCATTTCGGGGGGTTAGGCCTATTTCTCAAATATGACACTTGCACACAATCTAATATAGACCTTGAAATTATAGAAAAAAATATTTCCAGGAAAATGGGTCAATTTTTAACTTCAGTGGGGGGGGTTGGGGAATTTTGAAATCTGAGCACAACTAAAACGACACAGTACCGGTATGGACTCACAGACCAATGTGACCAAAACTAAAGTGCCCATTTCGGGGGGTTAGGCCTATTTCTCAAATATGACACTTGCACACAATCTAATATAGACCTTGAAATTATAGAAAAAAATATTTCCAGGAAAATGGGTCAATTTTTAACTTCAGTGGGGGGGGTTGGGGAATTTTGAAATCTGAGCACAACTTAAACTACACAGTATCGGTATGGACTCACAGACCAATGTGACCAAAACTAAAGTGCCCATTTCGGGGGGTTAGGCCTATTTCTCAAATATGACACTTGCACACAATCTAATATAGACCTTGAAATTATAGAAAAAAATATTTCCAGGAAAATGGGTCAATTTTTAACTTCAGTGGGGGGGGTTGGGGAATTTTGAAATCTGAGCACAACTTAAACTACACAGTATCGGTATGGACTCACAGACCAATGTGACCAAAACTAAAGTGCCCATTTCGGGGGGTTAGGCCTATTTCTCAAATATGACACTTGCACACAATCTAATATAGACCTTGAAATTATAGAAAAAAGTATTTCCAGGAAAATGGGTCAATTTTTAACTTCAGTGGGGGGGGTTGGGGAATTTTGAAATCTGAGCACAACTTAAACTACACAGTATCGGTATGGACTCACAGACCAATGTGACCAAAACTAAAGTGCCCATTTCGGGGGGTTAGGCCTATTTCTCAAATATGACACTTGCACACAATCTAATATAGACCTTGAAATTATAGAAAAAAATATTTCCAGGAAAATGGGTCAATTTTTTACTTCAGTGGGGGGGTTGGGGAATTTTGAAATCTGAGCACAACTAAAACGACACAGTACCGGTATGGACTCACAGACCAATGTGACCAAAACTAAAGTGCCCATTTCGGGGGGTTAGGCCTATTTCTCAAATATGACACTTGCACACAATCTAATATAGACCTTGAAATTATAGAAAAAAATATTTCCAGGAAAATGGGTCAATTTTTTACTTCAGTGGGGGGGTTGGGGAATTTTGAAATCTGAGCACAACTAAAACGACACAGTACCGGTATGGACTCACAGACCAATGTGACCAAAACTAAAGTGCCCATTTCGGGGGGTTAGGCCTATTTCTCAAATATGACACTTGCACACAATCTAATATAGACCTTGAAATTATAGAAAAAAATATTTCCAGGAAAATGGGTCAATTTTTAACTTCAGTGGGGGGGGTTGGGGAATTTTGAAATCTGAGCACAACTTAAACTACACAGTACCGGTATGGACTCACAGACCAATGTGACCAAAACTTAATTATTAATAAAATCAGTTTCCATTATAACAGAAGGAATTCCTTTGTTGTCATTTATAACCTCTATGTCATCAAGTAAACAAATTTCCTCACCAGCTTTGAAATAAATCCCAAACGCACCTCCAAATGCCTAATGCGTTTCCAAACTCAGCCCCTTCCAAAATAGTAAATCCAGTATCTTCTCAAACAAGTGAGGGCTAGCAAACAGATGGAATCTGTTTGCGCCCTCACTTGTATACATTTATATATTTCTCTTTGCTAAATGCAGAGTGGTTAAATTGTAAATGCGTTTTAGGATATGATAAGTCAGCTAGAAAGCAAAATGTTTCTCAAGCACACAATAATGAGCTTTACCTGTATACACGTAATACTTGGAGATCAATGAACCCGACAGTTTCAGAACACGGCATGATCTCAGTATGGCCCTGATGCACCTGACAGAGCTGTACCTGCACAGACCCGTCCTCAAGGGCATTAGCCCTTTAAGGGACGCAGAGTGATTTAATGTATCATCATATATATGTCCCTTTATCGCCCTTTTGTCGCAATAACCCTACACAGCACCGTGCTTTGTAGGGTTGATACCCTCCCAAATGGTTGGCATGATGCAAGAGTGCAGTGCCAGTGAGTTGCTCTTTGGCACTGCATTTCTAGATCACGACAATGAACATGGACCTTGAGGCATAATGTTGTCCTAAAAGGACATTAATATATTCGTGTAAAGCCCCGTATTGTGCCGCGGGTACAACGAGTGTCTAACACAGATAGCCCTTGTGTAACTCACAAAGACCTCTACCCCCCCCCCCCCCCCCCCCACACACACACCATCACCTGAGGGCTTTAGTACCTGAACCAAACTGGTCATCTGGAAAATATCTTAAAATCATTCATACATAATCAGCGGCCATACGGGATGGATGCTCCGGCCGCCCCACACGGAGCCTCGTTCCCGCCTGGCTGTCCCCCCACACCACGTGACTGTGTGACATGCAGAGTAGTATGCAGGAATCCCACATTGAGTCAGGTGCTGCAGGCAAATTACATTTTTTTTTCTTTTCGATTTCCAGTAAGTAAGCATTTAGGTTTAGGTTTTATTCAATCGATCATGACAGTTGACACATGGACAAGTGATGTGGTTTTCCCAAGAATGTTGTGCAATATCTTGGAGAAAGGGAAAAAAGGAGTATAGCTAAGAAAACAAAAACATGGATCCAACGTTCAGAGTCTTTTAGTACTAATGGAGCATGGAAGACCGACACTGTATGTAAGCTCAATGGATTGTCCCTCTACAAGGCCAATGTCGAGGAATGCATAATTGGCAAAGACACAACAGGAGACAAACTGGAAATTATACATGTTTATTATATAGAACAATGTCATTATCAAAACGACGTATTACCAACTGGCAATAATAATAAACATGTAGACAGGGAGTCATCATGACGCACTGGAGCCAATATAATACTAGTCAAATGCCAACGGGCATAACGTAGACCCTACACCAACAATGAAAAGTAATGTCATAATAACATCATGGCATACATAATCAGTCATGTGAGAACATGTAGCAGGGTAGGTGTATTTGCAAACATTATGATATAAATGTCCAAGTCCATGGGCAGCAGTACCCGTAACTGTAATAATACATATTACAGTGTTGAATATAATGATCAATAACTATTGAGTGGATGTATTACTGAGAGTTCCTGTAGCACTTGTATTTTAGACACCAAAACCCCCAACAAGGGCAGCAGGCACAGCAGTATACAGGTATCTAGGGGTGTATGTATACACCGCCTCGGAAGCCCGTGTCCCGTGAGGTTTTATGTCACACACATCCACACCTTGACGGGCAGCCAGCTGACTACCCCCCCTGCGGAGGCTATGTAGACTGTAGGCGGCCTATTGCTGTGAGGGCCTGACGTAACACAGCTGTAAGGCGAGGGGCGGTCATCACTCTCCCCCCGGGGAGCTGGAAGGCTGGTGTGTTCCCGGGCGCAGGCACCAGTGCTAACATTGTCCTGTATGCTAACACCGGGCAGTGGGTAGCGGGGCGGGGCAACATGTAAACTGGTATTACCACTGCATCCCCTGGTGCATGGAGGGTCTTTGTGGTTCTGACCAGCACGTCCAGCCCATGGGGGGCCAGCTTAATGTCACTCCTGGTAGCGTTATGAGGCGAAGGGCAGTTACTGGTTATGTCCGTGATGTTAGATTGTCGTAGGAATGTGAAGAACTGCGTTTGGGGACTGGACATGGGCGGATTCTCTAAAGATAGAGATGAAACGAGTAGAGGTGGGAACCCGTAACTTGATCGCCGGAGACAATTGAGAATCCGCGACGCTCCATCATATATGATGGAGCGTCGCGGATTCTCAATTGTCGCATATATCGACGATTTTGCCTGCGTATGCTCCTCCAGGGCGGAAGCTGAGGAGTCACTTTGCTGCTTTGAGCAACTCACATGTGACCTCGGTTTGGCTCTGGCTCCCGAAAAAACTATCTGCCCTATATACACTAGGGCGTTGGCCACTCTTTGCATGTGGGAGCTGCTTGAGCGACACCTGAAAGAGGCAGCCTTGTCTAGGTAAATCAGGTCACGGTGCTTGATACCTGTAAGGGGTAGATCCAGGGGGCAGGTGAGTAGCTAACGATAAGCAGCCTGGACGTCCGCGCTCCATGCGAAGCAGCCCGACCCTAGTGTTTTTATGCGCTCTGTGAGAGTGAAGATGGAGGGTAGAGTGTACTTAAATGGACGCCCCTGGGACCAGTTTTTCCTAATTCCCCCGTTGACACCCTCCCCCAGTGGGTGGGATAGGTCCACAATAATTCTTTTCTCCCCCGGTGTTTTCTTGTCAGCCGTCATTAAGGGGCTGATCTTTGTTTCCGGGGTAAAGGGGTCGCTGGTAAAGGGGCCTAACAAGGTGCCCTTACCCAGCTCTTTGTGGATGAAAGCATCTATGTGGGCAGAGAACTGATCGGCGTCGTCATGGTTGGCTGCCGACGATGTGGGGAATGCCGGGCGGGTATAGGACGCCGGCCAGCCAAATTCTAAGTATGTGAGAATGTCTGTGTCCCTATACTCTTTTAGCTCCAGTTTCCAAAGGGGGAGGTTGAATTTGGATGGTAGGGGCACTCGAGCTGATAGGTAATTGGGTAGACCTGTACTTCTTATAATATTGTACCTATCCATTTCTTCCCGCGCCATTAAGTGGCCATAGGTCGAGGGCCAGGGCCATATCTGCTGCAGGGTTTCTCGGAATTCCCAGGGGCCAATTGGGGCCGCCTCAGGGGCTTCTTTACACATTAAAGAGAAGTACAGGGGGTCATAGTTATGTTCTGTGGACTGTTCACAGACCGCGGCCTTAAAAGTATCAACAACAATGGAACCAGGTGGTAGGCAGGAGAGGTCAATAACCAGGTGGCCGGGGCTGGGGTCCAGAGTGGGTGCCCGGTCGTGGGCATCCCCCTGCTGTAAGCCAATGGGATTATGAAAGTCAGGTGGGCCCTCACTAACAGCATGTCTGGTAGTGGGGCCTGTGCATTGAAGGGTGACCGCCGGGCTCGGGTTACATGGTGGGCCGACAGTTACATGGCATCACAGTTCACATGAATCATCAGTAATAGCATGGCATTCAGCAATGGGGGCCAGGGGGGGAGCTACTGCCCCTGGCCCTGGTCGTTTTTTGGGAGCCTGTCTTTCCTATCATTACCCTTGTTGGCACCCTCTTTAATGAAACATCTACACTCGGGGTGACTACGGGCCCTACATTGGTGTGACAGGCAGTACGCACAGATATGGAGGCGGCGGAACCCTCCCTCCACATGATCGCCTTTTTGCTTACATGTACCGGCGTTGAATTGGGCGCACGGGGGAGCCGGGCGGGCGGAGGTGAGCTGAGGGGTGAGGTCCACTACCGAGGGGGCCTCTCTGGGTCGGGGGGCGTTGTTGGCGGCGCCGGCGGCGCCGGCTCCGGCGATCAAGTTACGGGTTCCCACCTCTACTCGTTTCATCTCTATCTTTAGAGAATCCGCCCATGTCCAGTCCCCAAACGCAATCTCCGCGATAATGGACTCTGACCAGTCGCGCACGTCCTCCCATTTGTATTTTGCGGCGTCGGCCGCAACAGTGGAGAGGTGGGCTCGTATGTAGGGGCGGTCAAGTGTGGATGAGATAGCAGCATCATGGACTTTTATCAGGCCTTGTATGTACTCGGCAAAGGAAAGATCCCCCAGCGGGGCGCGCTCCCTGCGAGCACCCCGCCTAATATAGAAATTAGGGAAATGGGGGTCATCCTTACCAGATGTAGCAGACGCCGCGGCGGTGACAAGCTGCGCCAGCCGGCGGGTGACCTCCTCGTGGGCCTCGGCGTCCTTCACCGTCACCGGGGCGTTATCCACCGGGCGCCAGACTAGGGGGGGTGCTGGCGGGGCCGGCGGTGCCGGCGGTGCCGGCGGGGCAGCGTAGATGTTAGCAGCAGCTCCCGGTGCCGTGGCGAGGGGTGCTGGGTGTGTAGCGGCGAGAGCAGCAGGAGGCGCGTAAGCAGCCGGTGGTGGGCGTGTATAGTTGGAGGGAGACGTAGGTGAGCCGGTATAGGGTCAAGGACGCCTCCGTCCACCCCAAGGTCACGGGCGGCCGGGACAGGGGGAGGCACAGTGGGAGCAAGGGACGGGCTGGCCGTCGTCGGGGCATCTTTATCGCGGTCTAGGGAAGCAGGTGTAACGGGAGAGGGTATTTCCGAATGCAGCCAACTCCGGCCGCAGGTCACGTGGGTGACGGTCAGTGCTGGAGACTGGAGGCAACTCCTCCAGTCTCCATTCCTGAACGACCATCCACCAAGACAACAAGGGTAAGCTTCCAGCTCCAGTTTTGATGGGTGATATCAGGGATCTTTAAATATATACTGCTGACTTGTGACCATAATTGCTGTATTCATAGTTGTGTACCGTTTTTGGAACAATATATAGTTATTAATCATGAATTACTGTGTCTGGTTTTGTCTACACATATCTTTACTCTAACATTTGAGATCTCATCCTCTCCAGCCTCCTGGCTGTGCTAAGTCCCTCTAAGGGCAAACTTCTGGCCATCTGACGTCTGAATTATCATAGTATAGTACATAAATAGTTCCTAGCCCAAAACTATTTCACATATATCAGCCCCGTAAGGGCGTTAATCTGACCAGATAAATCAAGCATACGACGGTCGGCCTCCTCGCGCCACCGGCGTGCCTCACCTTTTGTCTTTTTCGGCGCTGGGTCCTCCGTGGGAGCTGGGTCGTTGCCTCCGGCGGGCTGTAGCACCGGGCCGGGAGCGCCGGGGATAGCTGCCGCCACCGCCGCCGCCACCATGGCGGCCCGGCGGGCGGTCTCCTCCGCGTCAGCGTCCTGATGCAGGGCCGCGGCCGCAGCCGTCGTGAGGGCGGCCTTCTTAGCCTTCTTCTGCTTGCACGTGAGGGGCCCTTGGTCGTTGTCCATCGTTCACCGCACACCGAGCAAAGCTAGGCAGAAACACTAAACCAAGCGAACCAGCTAACGTTAGCACTTTTCTCCCCTACTACATTCAGGGATAGAGCGCGCACGTGCTGTGTGTGTTCAGTGAGACTGTAGCAGTAGCTCCTACCTGTGTGGGTGATTGTGGCCGACTGGCGAAGACAAAGGGAAATTGGCGCCACCAGGTGTGGGGCGAGATTTGAACGAGAGGTTGGCGAGACAGGCGGGGTTTAGTTATAATATATACCAGTAGGGGGCAGCATGTGGCTGAAGGGAGGGTGACACCTGTATAGTGGAGTCACCTACCTGTAAAGGGGGAACTGCTGAGTCTCAGTCAATTACCGGGCGATGTGCCATCACCCCACAATGCTGATCTGGGTGGCTATTGAAGCATCGCTGCTTGCTAAATGTTAAACCTGTGGACTGGGCAAGAAAATAAAAATACATTTTTGGGGTGATTTCTTCAATAACGTGCATGGTGGCCTCTGTACAGGCTGCTTCAACTGTGAGAAAAAGCTCATGTTCTGGACGGAAAAGAAAAGAATTTATGTATAATAGTATTGAATTAAAGTGTACTGTAATATATGTACACATAATTGGAGATTCTCATGCATGAATGATAACAATATTGAGATGGACATCTGAAAGTACTTGTTCTGTGGTCTATATCACAACTACCAGACAACTACAAACACAAGCGGAATCCAAGATGGCCGCTCTATAAAATGTAACTCATTATTTATTCACAGACAGGTCATGTGACCTGTACACTGATCATGTGACCCTGTCCATACACCCCAGTGTTAGAGGTGAGGAGTATGACACACGGCACGACCACCAGGTGGGGGTCTGGTGACCCAAACAGGTTAATGACAGTTATGTATGCCCCCCATGTGTGGGACTGTTTGTAAGGTCTGACCTCGTAATCCGAGAGTATTGACAAAGATATGTATATCTGTGTCTGGGTCCGTGTTGTATGCACATCACAATTCCACACCCAGTTTATGTCTCACAACATAACACAAATCATATCGGCACACATCCGGAACTATTTTCCGCAGCCGGCCACATCACAACTTTACATATTTACATTGTAGATAATCCTCCGCCATTTCATAGTCCATAAGCACACAGACACTAAGTCCAGACGCCGCCGCTAGGTGTTCTGGGTCACATGATCCCCAACTCGGCCTCTGATTGGTCGGTCGGCGCTGGTCGCTGGTAAGCCTACTTTAAAACATGTCATCGGCCGTGAGGCACCAGCGGCGGAACCAAGATGGCGGCCTCAGCACGTACTTGACATGCGCGGCGCGTTTGAAAAGGCTGCTGGGAAAACAAGGAGGCTGAATAGGATCCGGTCACGTGGTGTGAGAGGTCAGGCCGCGGTGCATTGTGGACATTCCTGCATCCCGCGTCTCTGTGGGCTGAGCCTCGTGTTGGTTTACTCTGAGACTTGGAGTTGTGTTTGACGGTTTCTTTTCTGTGTGTGACGGGAGCCGCCTCACACCTTGAGGAGGTTACTGACTGAAGTGTCTGCCGGCGACAACTGGAGATGTCGTGGGGCAGGGGGGGGGGGGAGGAGGGGGATTGGGGGAGGAGGAGGGAGTGATGGAGAGAGGGAGATGAGGAGGGAGAGGGGAAGACAGGCACAGACCGACAGACTATGCGTAAGACAGAGACAGACAGACGGATACAGAGACAGAACGGCAGACAGACAGAGAGAGGGGGGGGGGAGGGGAGCGACATGGAATACTCCTTAGATGCCCTTATTATATAGATATATTACCTTCCCACTATTGCATCATAAATACTTAAGAGCTGAGATGTGGTGTGATGTTATGGGTTATAGGGCTGTTATTGCATGGTTCACCTTTGATGTCACCACCCCTGCACCTCCCCTGCACCTCCCTGCACCTAAGCAGCCCACACCACAGGTGTGACCACAGGTGGGTACAGCCCCATCACTCCTTACCCTATACCCTACACGCAGACAGGTAGTCATGCACGTATCCTGATCAGGCCAATACAGACACTGTCTGCACTGTGATGGGGCACCGGGGCAGAATAAGACAGCTGCAGCAGTGATTAACTTAAGCGTCTATCACACATTATTCTACCTACAGCAGCAAAGCGTACAGAAGCCCCGTAGGTTAAGCACTGAAGGTACCGACGGCGTATGCGTGGTGTACGACGGTGGTACGCCACGCTGGTTTGAGTGTGGCGTACCACAGTCATCCTGTCCAGCTACATTCCAGAAATTTAGCTCTAAAATCTTTATTTCTGGGCGGATTTTCATAATTTAAAAAACAATGGTATCTAGAATGTTTGTAGGTAGAATAAATCGAAAACATCACTTGATTATAAAGCCACTTGTGGATCCGTGGTGTACAATGTGTCATATGCAAATCGCGTGGCGTTTTACGTTAATACAACACGCATCATGCCTAATTGACACACTACCATAGGGTAGGCATGACCCACCAATGCAGTACTGATGAGTAACTCGCAAGTCACTTTACTATGAAGACTTGAGGCATCTTGCTGTCCCCAACGGTTAACCATCATGAAAACAATAACTGCATTACAAGATCAAGGGAACATGTCTAAGGATGCACTTATAACTCCTTCTCCCCACGCTCATCCAGAACAGATCACCGCTGATATAAAAGATAAGAGCCACACTGGCACTTGTAAGCTAATGATCTGACAGTACCAGGTTCCATGGCTGGCTTGTAGATACCCTGGGATAAGGCCAAATTAAAAAAAGATAATTTTTTACTTACCAAGAAGTACCCAAAACTTGACTCGCAAACTTCAGCACAGACTCGTCGACAATGGTGTCGACTCATAGATTATCAAATTGACCCCGAAATGGGCCCAAAATTACTTAAAACATGAATATTTTTTCAAGGTAGGGTCGGGTAACCTGAAACACCCCTTTTTTTAAAGTTTGGGCTTATTAGTGCATCCGTGGTTGAGTGGCTGGTATAGATCTAGCTAATATAGCCCTATCAGTATCATAGGGACAATGTACTTTCTAACCTTTGTATGAGCCTGGTTGTGAAGAGGGAGGGAGCTAGTGTACTGTGGGTGGGAGATAGGCGGCCAGATGTTAGAAGTCCCATCAGGGGTAGTAGTGGCGGCTGGTACATCCCCAAATGACGTGTAATACACCCTTTAAGTAACCTCTACCAAGGTAGGATGTTCACTTAGGGTGGGAGATGTATCGTCAGCTGTCACCCCGCCCCCCCCCCCCCCACTACACACCTGTGTATCCACCCCCAGGCTGTACCAGCTAAGGGGTAGTTGAGTACATTTTAAAAAGAAATCAATGAAAGATCGTTCAACCATGACTTAAACACTTACTTAGGAAACAAGAGCTTTATACAATCTGAATGGTGAGATTCTGAAGTTGAACCAAATGGTTCAGCCTTGGGATGTTTCGTATTCATTTGAATATAAGATTTCAACTTTTCAAGTTTAAATAGTTTGAAAATAATTATGTTCTCCAACAATTACATCTATTGATATGATATCTAATAAGTTCCCTGCATGGACGTGTATGCCATTTAAAGATCGGACTTGTACATCCCATCTTTGATTCAATGAGCTCCCTCTCAGGTTAGGGTTACCTTGTACTACTTATTGCTAAATGAAATAAACCATCAATTATCGCAGATACTGTAGAAGCCCTTTTAGCCTCAATCTCAATGAGGGACATGATCTACTCTGTATGTACAATTGTATTGTTGTATGTAGTGTGGGTGTGTACATGTGTGAGTAGTATAGTATGTATCGGAACGGGACTATAGTTAAGTACTGTTTATTACTCAATCGACATGCAGCCAATCAGAGGCCTCCATTTGGTCACGTGACCCGTTGCCATGGTAACGTGACCTACTTAGGGCTCTCAGCCAATCAGAAGCCAGCATTCTGGGTGACCTACTGACCTACTTAGAAGCTCTCAGCCAATCAGAGGCCGGCATTCTGGTAACCATGGTAACGTGACCTACTTACGTCACGTGACCTACTTAGGCTCAGCCAATCAGAAGCCGGCATTCTGGTAACTAGGGTAACGTGACCTACTTAGGGTTTGTTTGTAAACAACACCACGTGGCTTTCTTGTTTGTAAACAACACCACGTGACACGTGACTGTTTGTAAACAAACAAACAAAAAAAAGTTATGTAACTTATATATAGAAATAAAAACACAACAAGATAATTTCTTTTCTTTTCATTTTATTCTTTATTTTCATTTCAATCAGAAAAAACACACAAGTTTATGCTTTTTTAGCTTGCTTCTTCGATTTGCAGCAACTCAACAGGCCGCAAAGTCTCACGCCGCCGTCACTCGCACCACCACACCCCGGACGACTTTTCTCCAATAGACATTGCACGACTTTGGATAAATCCAACACCATTTCGGCAAGGCAGAGAATCTTTGCCTCCATGAAACGGCCGCCATCGCAACAACCCGTCACAACAGCATCATCGATAGCTTCTGACTCACGACCCGGTCGCTCAGCTTTGGGATTTTGCTCATGCGCATGACGCACTTCTTGGGGTTTCTTGTTCGACATGCTTCAATTAGGAAATGAACGCAATGAGGTCCACAGGTGTCAGCAGAAGTGTCTTGTAGTTGAATGCGGTTTCTTTGCCACTTGAACGGAGCAGAGCGTTCCACGAAAGACAAGAACTCCGCACTCAGCGGCGGTAAGCCGAAGGAATCAAAGTAGTACACTTCACCCGTGCTCGACACATAAAACGCCACCCAATGCTGACCTGGTAAATGTTGCGGATCTGTGTTGCTCACGAAACAAGTGTCTTTGATAGGGTGCTTCGGAATAGTGTCACAAGAGAAAACGCCCAGGAAACGATGTTTTGTGTGAACGTTTTCCTTCAACACTCTGCTTATTTCAAGCGTGTTCATACGATACGCCAAGTACCGCCGTCTTGTCTTCAGTTCATGTGGTAGTCGGTGACGGGGTGTCGATCTCGGGTCAGCTCGACGACGTTGTCGTACACCAAGTAGAGTAGCACCGTTGTTGTCGCTTGTAGCGCCGAGCGGAAACTGACTTCCACCCTCAGCTGACCCGCTCTTATAAGGTTCACGCGACACCCGTCGTGCGATCTGTCTGGGGTTAAGTCGAGGGGGAACACCGTGTAACCGTTCAGGAATTGTTCGTATGAAATACCGCAGGAGCGCGCGCCCTCGTACATCCCCGTTTCCGTGTGTAGCGCCAAGTACTCTCTCACGGCCGCTTTGGTCTTAAAGTCGGGCACGTAGGCGTCGTTCGGCACTTTCTGATCGTTCACTATCACTTGAAGCGAGCTGATGTCGTAATGCTTCATCTCGAACGGGTTCTTGGTGTAGCTACCGTTGAAGGCGTCGTGGTCAAGGAAGCAAATCATCATCGACTTGGGAAGCTGGCCTGTGTTGGAGTGCGTGTAGCTGTGATCTCTGTTACCTTGAGGGATGGCGTAGGTCGTCACCTCCACTCTGTTCACCGGGTAGTCGAAGGGCCCGTGTTCTATCACCGCTCTCTCGTGCGTTTCCGCTACAGCGTCCGCCACCAGCACGCGTCGCACGTAGAGCTTTGCTTTGTAGATCTTCAAGCTGTAGCCTCCGTCAGCGGCGCACATCAGATAGAAAGAGGGCGCCGCTTGTTTCAGAGTGAGATTGATTTCTGTCTCTCCAACGATGAGCTTCGGTTGATGAGCCAGGTCAAAGTGCAGTCGCGCCATCAGCGAAAAGCGCTTGTTGGAGATTAGCTTCTTGCGCGCTTTGTACCCCGCATTCGCGTCAGTCAACGTGTCAAACTGACCGGGCGTATCTTCATGCCACCCCTGGGCGCTCATGACGCCGTCCTTCACGTCTTTGTTGTAGTTGAGTAACCCTTCCAAGTAAGCTCGGTAAGGGTAGGTCTCGGTGTTGCCAGACACTTTGAAACCGCCGATGGAGACTTGGACGTCTTTGAAGAGCGAGTGAGCCAAGTTGTTCACCGGAGCTACCGCGTCGGTGTCCTCGATCGCCGCTCCGTCCTTTAGCACTTGACATTCCAGATGAAGGTAATTCTCTTTCAGGTCTGTGTACTCTTGCGACTTGTTGATGGTGAAATTTATGTTACCTCCATCCTCTAAAGAGTTTTTTGTTTCTATCCCCAGGAAAGACGACTTTAAGATAGTAGTCTGAGTCGGCGCTACGGTGTGCAGGTCGAGCTCAGAGAGCGCGCACTCGTTACTGCTCTCGTGTACGTAAGCCATTGTGTTCTCTCTTCATGCGGCCGACAGACTGACGCCGGCCGCCTCCAGTCTTTTTATTTATACCTGAACGCCTAGGCGCTTACCGGTCGAATACATCCCCTCTACGTCTCTTGCAAGAGCCACCGCCCGTCTGAGGAGAATGCCGGCGACGTTTCGACCCTTTCTTAGACGCGACAGGCGTCTTTCCTCCCGAGAACGCCGTACTCGCCAGTCTCTTCAGAGCGCCTGCGCCTCGGTCTTTCACGCTGCTCTTTAAAGTCCGACCCGCCAGCACATCTTTAGCTACGCCCACACCGGCGCGGAGCAGCGTTTTTCCCACCGACTTCAATAGCGGGGTAGCCGAGCGCATCAGACCTAACAGAGCGCCGCCTAAACCGTGCCCGCTCTGGAAAGAGCGCCCGCTGTACACGTTGATGCCGTTGCCCAGCTGCGCGTTGTAGTAATCGCTGTACCCTCTGCCGACGGTGCGCCTGGGTGGAAAGTACGGAACGCGTTGACGCATCATTTTTCTCTCTTTCAGCGCTCAATAGGTCTCAGATGAAGTGTCACGGTCACCTCGCCTCTACCGAATGGGATGGAATGACCGGATCGGTCTCTTAAATAGATGCCGACCTCGGTAAACCTCTTGGATTTCAAGGGGAAATAATCCAAATGGGGAAAACTGATAGCTTGCACGCCACCTCGACGCTTTCCGCCTCTGTCCACCGCCACGCAGCGCAACAGCGGCACTTGCATGTCGCCCACACGTCTCTCCTGGATCATGTCGGTGTATATGTACACAGAGTGCACGTCCCCGTAAACATCCATCGAGTAGGCGCCGGTAGTCGGCGACGCGAAACACGTCTTCTCTCCGAAGCCTAGAACGCATGCGAGATGCTGACTCAGCAGGACAGCACAGTGTCTCGGCGGTTTGATGGTGACGCGTTTCGTCTTGGCGTCGTACGATAAGATCCGCATCGGTTTGAGCAAGAAGCTGTCGCCCTCTAGTCTGTCATCTCGCAACGTCTCACTCAAGCGCTCGATTAGGGTGTGGTTGCTTCCGGTGAAAATAGGAGGTATCTCGAATATGTTTGGCATGAAACTGCGCACTCCCATGTCCTTCTCCATCTTTTCGATCATCTGTCTTGCTTGATGGCTGATCGTCTTCTTCTTCACCGCCGGGGACAAGAACTGCTTGTATACGGCATTCGTCTGTCTCAAGTCGACCTCTCTCTTGAACCTTTTTGTTTCCGGTTTCAATTGCTGCTCTTCCGACGTGTCTGATATCTCTTCCACCGTTACATAGCTCGCTTCCTTCCAGTTCAGCGGGAATTTTGAGCTGAACGTTAGCTTGCTCAGACCGTTCGCGTTTTTCATTCTCTTCCAGTCTACCTGTGGTTTTTTTCCTTCGGAGAATTTAGTTTCTTTTAAAACCTGGATCGCCTCCTCTAGCGAACCTTTGGTGCGCAGAGGAACAACGATGATCAAGTCGTCGTCGTGCACGTTAGTCCATTCTGTAGGGAGGATGATCTCAGTCAGAGCCGCTTCGTACGCTTCGGGCAGAAGGAGCGGCGAGTCGAAGTGAGTTCGGAAAGACGTCAAGCTGTTGTCAGGATAATACTCCATAGAGCTGTTGCTAGGTAGAGTGATGTTCATTTTTTTTTTTTTTTTTTTTTTTTTTCTACGTTATTTTTTTGACGGGGATCCACTCGTTGAACTTGTCGTCGTAACCTAACCAACGTACGAAAGCTAACTCTTTACCGTCGACGGTCTTGCGGCGCAACACCTCGTCTATCAGGTAGTTGTTGTCGTAACGACTCTTGTACACCTTCTGAACCTCTTCCGGGTAGAAGACGCCTTTTATCTCCTCGCCCTTGTCGTCTTTCAGCTCGAACCCTCTGCTTCCCAACGTCTTAGCAACGTCGACCACTTCCTCGCGCCAGTTTCCCTCGTACCCTTTGTCGAAGGCGCCTTTAGTTCTCAACATCCTCACTCTGTCACCCGGAGCGATGACGTCGACGGCGGACGTCTTTGTTTTTTTCTTCTTTTTCCATATTTCGTCGATTTGTTTGTTAGTTGGGAGATCTTGTCGGTAGAAAACTGTTTCGCTGTTTTCCGAGCTGACTTGAGCCGGCGCCATTTTCAACGTCTTGTGGTGAGTGCGATTGTAAGAAGACACTACATGGTGCAGTACGTCTACGTAGCGATACGTGCGCTTGTGTGTGAAATAACGCCACAGCTTCTCCTTCAGACTGCGGTTCAAGCGCTCCACTAGACTAGCTTTGATGTCGTCGTTCTCGCCAGTGAAGAACTCTATGCCCTCGCTCTTCAAGTGATCTTGAAAGATCTTGTTCAAAAACTCTTTCCCCTTGTCTGTCTGAACAGTGCGCGGTCGTCTCTCGCCAGTGCCTGTCATCTCTCGGAAGGCCTCGGTGACATCAGCGCCGCTCTTGGATTTAATGGGAACGGCCCACGCGTACCTAGAGAAAACGTCGATCGCCGTCACCACGTACCGGAAGCGGTCGTTGTGAGACGCCAAAGCTTGCATGTCCATCAGATCTATCTGCCACTGCTGATCGATTGCGCCGGTTATAGTCTTGTTCCTTGCGAATTTTCTCCGAATGGGTTTATGTTTAGTGTAGGCGTCCAGCGACACTAAAGCATCTCGGATGACGGCCGGGTTCAGGTGGCGAAAATGATGTTTCTGGAGTTTAGTCACGCTAGTGAAACTGGAGGGCGCTTTGATGTCGGTATATCTAGCTACTACGCGCTTCTTTTCTTTTTCCTTCTTGGTCAGTCTCTTCACTGGTTTGCCCATGGTGGGCTTGTTGAGGGCGTGAACGACGAGCTCGCCGCTAGGCGGTTGCGCCCTTTCCTTTTCTTACGCGGCACGCTCCTATAGGAAGTCGGAGTTTGGAAAAGTTCACGGTCGTCCTCCTCGTCTTCAGAGGTTTGATCGTCCACCACCTGGAGAGAAGAGTCTGCTGCTGCTACTGCTGCTGCTGCTGCTGCTGCTTCTCCTTCTTCCGAGTCGAAGCTCGGTCGTTTCCGACCTCTGTCAGCAAGCCGTGTGTCCAAACTTTGGCCAGGTCCGCTCGCTTTATACAGATGGTTTCCGATCAAGGAGTCTGTGGGAACTGCTTCGCGCAGCGCTTTCGTGAACGGCGAGTAGCCCGCCGGTCTGGGCGCCGTCTTCCTGAACCTGGCGGCGTCGTTCAGTAAGTCCACTATGTTGATGCGACGCTCAGGTGGTATTCTCCGACCCGACATCTCGCGCACCGCACCGTCCTCGTTCCACTTGATCACACCGGATTTCTCCAATTGTTTGTACAGCGCCACGGTCCGAGTGCGATTCCTCTTGGGAACTTGGTTCACCAACCGCTCGAGTAGGGACGCGCTGGCCTCTTCAGCAGACTGACGGAGGTGAGCCGGGGGCGAAGAAGAGTAGGACGAAGAGATGTTGCTGTTGTGGGGATTCGCGAGAAAAAATTGCAATCTATTCAACAACCTTCGGTATTTCAACATTTTCTCGCGCGATTCCAAAGTGGGGTCGTTCAACACTAAATCCAAGTCCCTGTAGATAAACTGTAGCACCTGGTGCAAGGCCGCGTCGGGATGAAGGGACTGTTCTGCCTGCTTGTGGTAATAGGCCATGTCGGCAGGTAGGCGGGCGGCGGTGGCAGGAGCGGAACTCTCGTTCTTTTCAGTGCGCTCATCAGGAAGAGGAGGAAGGTTTGGAGCAGTAGAAGTACTAGCAGCAGCGACTGCAGTAGTAGCAGCGCTAGTAGTAGCAGCAGCAGCGGGCACATGATGAAGTAGACCTGCTCGTGATGATTTGTAGAGCGTCTCAGGATCCACGAGCGCTAAACGTTTGTAGTGTTGTTGCTGCTCTGAGTCCGTCATGGGGACGACGGTGGCAATGACGCTGGTGGTGGCGGTAGTGGTGGTGGTGGTGGTGGTGGTGGTGCTGTCGGCGAGTAGGTGTCGAATGAGGTGTCTCATATACGGAGAATGCTCTTTATAAGCGGTAAGGCCATCCCTATGAGAGCCGGAATGAGGAAACCTCCCTCTTGTACCAAGACGCGTCTCTTTTTTTTGATGGGCGTAGATTTTTTGCCGACCTCCCTCAACACGTCAGCCGATTCTCGAAGCTTGTCCAGTTGTTTGTCGCTGAGCGGGATGTTCCCTACCAGTAAATTGTGACAGATCTCACTTAACGCTGCGATCAGATCGTCGCTTCCAGAGTCTATTAGATGCGAGCAGTCCTTTGGCGAGCACTTAGCTAAGTGCTTGAGAGTACCAAAGTGTCTTTCGAGTAGATGAGAAGACATTTTTTTTGCTACTGCTTTCTCTTGTTCTTTTTTTTGTCTAGCGGTACGAACACTAGCTGAGAGTGTATGGACGTCAAAGAGGAGCGTATTCTCAGATCGTCAGGTGTTGCCTGCTTGAAGTCCAGAAGGAGGTATGAGTGAGGTCGCTTGAGTTCATGGGTAAATATACTAGAGAGGGCCGCCGCGTTGGACGGAAACACCTGGCGAGACAGACTAGCTATTTGCCCCATGTCGCGCGGGTTCTTGAAAACGATCATGTAGTGAGCGTTCAGACTCATAGTTCGAAAGTCGGGTGATTTCTGGAATAGGTTCTGAGTGATGTATATGACGCTCACGTTCCAGTGATGCGAGTATTTAGTAAAGATGTCGGCTACCACTTGCTGATTGGAACTGCTCATCAGATCGTCCAATATCAGTAGAGTGTGGGGTCGTAAAGCGTCTTCTGCTACTTCCACGTCTCCCGCTATAGACTCTTTGCTAGGAAGACCTTCTCTGAATTCCACACCGTACTGATTTTGCATTTTTTCAAACAGAGGTTGCCACTCGCCGTAATGGTAAAAAGTCTTTTCCACCGGCGGCGTGACCAAATTGTTCACGTCGCTCAGAAATTGATCCACCAAGCGCGATTTTCCACAACCCGACGGACCGCTAATGATACAACTAAAGGGTCCTTGTAGTCGAGCGTCGAAATGAATTTCTGTGAAGAGTTTGCTTTTACTACTGGACATTTTTTTTTGTTTTTTTTTCAGGACGCGTCAGAGAGCGGTTGTGTGTCTGACTGTCTGCTGTGTTTCTCACTCGAACGGTCGGTAGTGAATGGTTGTGGAGAAAAGTCAGCCGACCTTTTTATTGATACCGGCCGGTGTCACAGTAGCGGCGGCAGAAGTGACTTTTTTTTGCGATAAAATTCTATTTTCACTCAATAGTCATAAATGTTTGTATCAGACTCCAGAGGAGTCTGATACAAATATTTATTTTTTTTTAAAAAAAGAAGAAGAGGAGGAGGAGGAGGAGGAGGAGGAGGAGGAGGAGGAGGAGGAGATTAATTTTTTTTTTTTTTTTTTTTTTTTTTTTGATCATTTAGGCAAAGCTCGTCGCTTTGCCGTTTTTTTTTCTATTTCTGTGTTGTGACACGATCGTCTCGAAAAAGCAATAAGGCGTGTGAGCGCGGCGGTGACAAATACATATTGGAGCGTATGGTTTAAAATAGTGCGTCCCTATCTTCTTCAATTCGGCTGCGTTGCAATATGCGGGATAACAAGTGACGACGTCGAAACGTTTAGAGACCGTGTTCACGTCGGCCACAACGCGCGCCCACCGAGTGGGAGCTGCAGTCGCTCCCAAGAAACCGATCGGCTTGTCGAATCGTTTCATAGCACTTATTCTCACTTTATAAGAGGAGGCAGGGTGAGGAGAGTAGCGGCGCTCTTTCTTTTCATGAAACGCCCAACGAGTGGGGGCGCTGAGAGCAGCTGTTATGCAATAGTAGAGTAAATGCTGTTCTGAGAAGACGGCTCTCGGCCATGTCGCTACGTTTTCCTTTTCCGCTCTTGTATAACGACGATGGCGCTCAGCTTTGCATTTCTCGAGAATTCGGTACGCCTCAAGAGAAGCGTGAACCTCAACTACGTGACGCTCTCTCCTTTGAGATAAAAAAATAGCCGGGCAGTTGAGGAGAGCGCTTTGTTCGCGCGACCGTCTTTTAGAAACTCGCGCCCTCTGCAGCGCCATATTTCTTTCCTCCGAAACAAAAAAGACTGAGTGAAAATAAAAATTTAAGAAAACAAAAAGCTCAAAGAAAAAAAATAAGCAATAAGCAGACTCAGCTCGAAATTCCCTGCTGGCGTGATGGCGGTGACTGCAGGCGGTGGCGGCGGTCGGCTGGCCGGCGGTGGCGGTGTCGGCGGCGATGGTAGAAGGGTGTGTGGAAAGAGAGACGCATCTCAGTCTTTTATAGGAGCGGCGAGTCTGACATTTTCAGCTGTCGCATGCTGACCTGCTGCTATCATAAGAGAAACAAAAGCCCTAATCACACTTTTCAGCTGGATCCTTCCACCCCGCCAGACATGGATCCCAGATGGGAAGGCGGTTTAAAATTAAATCCGTGTACCGACTGTCATACAATAGGGTAATTAGTTGAACGCGTGTTACCTGTATAAAGGATTAACGGGTCATGGGCTCAGCGTGTGTATAGAAAAACAACTACAGGTAGCGTGAACAAAGCGACCCCCTCCCTTTCTGTCACTCTGTCTGTGACTAGAGGGTGCGCGTGTGGTAAGCGGCTTATATCTAAAGAAAAAAACAAATCACCCTCGCCTGTCATCAGCAGACAGCCGGCCGGCGGCTGGAAAATGCGATTAGAGGGATGATGAGCCACGTAGTAAGCGACTTAAGGCTGATCTAAAGACCTGCCGTGAAGGGGCAGCTGGCCGGTGGCTTGAAAAAAGGCGGGGCGTAAGGGTATATAAGGGGAGTGAAACCACATTCAGCATCGTCATCATCGTTCACGCTACTACTACTACTACTACTACTACTACTACTACTACCACCACCAGCACCGCGCCTCAATTTGCAGATCCTCGTGATGGAAAGTTGCTACCGTGACATGAAGCGGAATGACGAAGCGGCGCGCGAATGTGAAGCTGATGCTGTAGCCTCTGCTACTGCTGCTGCTAGTGCTGCTCAGCGTGCTACTGCTGCATTTACTGCGGCTGTTAGTGACGCGGGTCGTGATGACGTTGTTGTTGTTGCCGCTGCGGCTGTGACTGCTGCTGTTGCTGCCGCCGATGCAGCTACTCATGCCACCGATGCCGACGCTGCTGCTGCTGTTGCGGCTGCCGATGACGCCGCTGATAACGCTACTAGTGCCCGCTCTGCCGCCCTTGCTACTGTCGCTGCTGCTGTTGTTGCTAATGCTCACGCTACTGCTGCTGCCGCTGCTGCTACTGCTGCTACCGCTGCTGCCGAGGCTGCTGCCGCTGCTGCCGATGCTGCCGATGCTGCTGCCGATGCTGATGTTAGCAGTCGCGTCGACAAAGAATCGTCATTTGTCACTCTTAAAGCCGCTCCAGTGGAACGCGCGACGGGTAGTAGGGCTACCAACGCGACGGCCGGATGGTGCAAATGGTGTCGTCGCTTCTGCTCGTGCGCTTGCTTTTCTTCCGGTCCTACCTGCTGCTGCTACGGTATGATAGTGTTATAGTGTTTGAATGAGAACGCGCGTAGTTACACATAGACGCTGTTACAGATGTGCTTTTTTATTCGAAAATATAATTTTAACATAAGATGGAACTTGTTGTGTTTTTTTCTATATATACGTTGTTTGTTTACAAACAGTCACGTGTCACGTGGTGTTGTTTACAAACAAGAGAGCCACGTGGTGTTGTTTACAAACAAACCCTAAGTAGGTCACGTTACCCTAGTTACCAGAATGCCGGCTTCTGATTGGCTGAGCCTAAGTAGGTCACGTGACGTAAGTAGGTCACGTTACCATAGTTACCAGAATGCCAGCCTCTCATTGGCTGAGAGCTTCTAAGTAGGTCAGTAGGTCACCCAGAATGCTGGCTTCTGATTGGCTGAGAGCCCTAAGTAGGTCACGTTACCATGGCAACGGGTCACGTGACCAAATGGAGGCCTCTGATTGGCTGCATGTCGATTGAGTAATAAACAGTACTTAACTATAGTCCCGTTCCGATACATACTATACTACTTGTGTGTGTGTGTGGGGGGGGGGGGGGGGGGTGAATGTGATCTAAGTGTGGTCGGATGTCAAATATGGGGTATTTAGGGAACAGTGGGTGATTGTTGTATGGTTATCAATAAAGGAGGATATGGGGTGGTAGGTGTGCTGGGGTGGTGGGGTGCAGACAGGGGGTGAGGGGACAGCTGGGTGCATCCTCAGCGCCAGGTGATCACTGATTGTTGTGTAGGGTGTAAGTGGGGGGGACAGAAGGGGGTGAGGTACAGTCAGCATTCAGGAGGGCACTGAGGACATACATGCAGTGATTTGGCTAGTACGCGAGTCAGATTGCTGGTGTGGCTTATAGCATCAGCCCAGAGTCTGGGTGCGGCTAATACGCAAGTTTTAACTACTACAATACAGTACTAAAGTCACCATAATCAGATCGCCAGTGCGGCTCATAGGTTCGGGCCAGAGTCGGGTGCGGCTTATACGCGAGTTAGTCTTATACGCGAGGGTTTACGGTAGGACTTTTGACAGGATCGATATTCGTATTTTACCTGCATACTTGTTGGTCATAATACAAAGTGACCGAAATAGATGACATTAAATTAAATTGAATATTTGCTAACACCACTTTGTCATTTTTAAGAAGCACAGAAGAGTGTTCACCTGAGCACCGACCAAAGTATCAGATGTCAAGGCTTTCTCCTAGAGAACCCTTGTGTTACATGATACCACTGCATTGGTGTTTGCATTTAAGCAATTTGATTATGCATAATGTCACACTTGAAGCATCTTTAATTCGAGTAAATGCCATATAACGCCTGTCAAATGTCACTGTGACTTTTTTGTGGCGATTATATTGCATTTACTGGACTTAAAGCCGCTTAAGGAGTAACTTTAAACTTATTTGATTTACTAAAATACAAACATTTGTGCAGTGCATCCAGCTGTACCTACACCAAATCAGCCACAGCTTTCAGATTGACAGTGATTACATTTAACCCTGTAAGAACGCATGTCCCTAAAAGATGACATATGTCGTCTTGATACACCACTGTAGCCCCGGCGAGTAACTCGGTGCATCATGCAGATCCCTCTGGAGTGTCTCAACCCCATAGGGTCGACATGATGCTTGAATGCAGCACTGACGAGTTACATTCATGCATCATGACGACTAAGGACATGAAACATTAGGGAGTGGTCATTTTTTAACAACAGGGGGGTTGGTGGATTTGGGGGGACCAAAAAGATTTGGACCCCTTGAAGGGGGGGGAACCAAAAAAATTTGGCCCTCGCTTGAGGGGGGGGGGGGGCAAAAAAACTGCACCCCTTTATAGGGAAAAAGCCAGCGTGTTACTATAGCTCAAAGGGGTCGGCCGCGCTCAATTTCAATCTGCCTGAGGGGGGGACCAACAATTTTTTGACCCCTCCCATGGAGGGGACAAAAGAATTTCGACCCGCTCGCGCGAAAATCCACCGACCACTCCCTTAATTCATTATGCCACCCTTATTGGGTTAACACAGCGTCCTGCATCTAATTAAAGTCCTTCCTGATTGTATTTCATAACGACACCCGCCCAAACAGGACTGACACATAGAAGTGGTTGTTGTGACCAGAGCGCCATGTTTGTTGTAATGTTATACTATACGTGATGCTACACCACGGTGTCAGCATGCCGCATTCCCAGACCCCGGTCCCTGCACTCTGCATGCTACATGCACACAACCTGCGTTACCCCTTCTCAAAGATACCTCCATTCCCACTGACCTTTGGACAGAAGAACACCCATTTTCTTGTGGAAAAACACTGACTTTCTGAGTTTTAAAAAAGCTTTTCTTTTTTGCAAAACACTGACATTTTCTCAACGCATTCCCTTTCCATGATTAAGAGAAACAAGTGATGAAGTGACGTGTTATATTAAAAAAAAAAGTAAAGTTGTGTTCATGATATTTGACAAGGAAGTTATTTGAAACAATAATCTCTATCGCCTAGAAACCTCTAAGATTACCCCCCTCCCGCCCCTTTTCCAGTCTTCTTTAGTCTTCTTTAGAAAAATACCCCTTTTTTCTATTGCTGGAGAAAATAGCCCTTTCCCATGTTTTTGGGAACGCAGGTTGTGTCCATGTGTGATGGAGAGTGCAGGGACCGGGCCCAGACCCTGCACCATCTGGGGGGGGCGGCCCAGGGGTCACTTAGTTCACTCATCATGTTTTAATGCATGTACCCCCTGGGTGCCTGGACCAGCTAGAGTGTTTTCTACTCTCTACTTTAAACCTTTAAGGACAGCATTGTGCTTTAATGCACTGACCTTTGTCGTTATGATGAGTAAATGCAGTCCTGGCGAGTAACTCACCGGTGCTGCATTCATACATGAAACTGACCTTATACGGTTTGTAGACTCCCAAGGAGTCGGCATGATGTGTCAATGATATACGTTGTTGACAGCAAACTAACAAGGACCTTGGAGTATGATGTGGTCCTTGAAGGGTTTAACTCTACACCCTCTATATCTGCCGCTCCCCATGCCATATCTGCTCATATGACACCCGTCACTTGAGTCAAGGAGTGGCAGAAGGTTCAAGACCTACCCACCCCTTTCATCAATATAGACATAGCTGGATATTGAGGCAGTTGGTACTTTAATATGGGGGTAAGGTCGGTACTTTAATATGGGGGTAAAGGCCATGTAGCTAAAGATGAGGGCCTGGGGCCAAGAACATGTAGGGTTTAAGTTCGGGGGAGTTAGGTATGGAGACGGGGAGCATTGCTAATTCATTTAATGGTTTAACTCCTTGATTCTTCTCTGCAAAGGACACTTTATTTCAGAAGAGGACAAATTCACAAATATGCCATCACTTGAAATAGCTCAATATACTGTAAGATGAACACCAGTAATATATTGACCGTTCAATATAAACTTCTCCAACTTCAATTATTTGTGCATGGTTATTTTCTCGTTACATGTGAGGCTATGAGGTGTTTATTTCTTACCGCCATTACCTGCTATTGTTGGAACTTTGGCACTGCATTGGTGCATCATGCCTACCCTCCAGTAGTATATCAACCACATAAAAGCACATTAAAGCACTCTGCTGCCGTGAAAGGGTTAACCCTGTGGGGTGCCTGTCTTTGCTAGACTTTAACACAATTTTGAAAAGAAAAGTTATTTCAGATGACTGAAGGTATCCCATAAGTGAGCTGTCCTAAAGCTGTGGGGTGGGTTACCTGCTATATATTAAAGTAATCTGATAATGGTGTGGGGGTGGGGTGCCTGTATTTATCAGTCTGCTGTCCTTAGAGGGCTAGCCCTGTGGGGGTGGGGCCTGTATTTGTCAGTCTGCTGTCCTTTGAGGGTTAACCCAGTAGGGATGGGGGCCTGTATTTGTCAGTCTGCTGCCCTTAAAGGGTTAACCCTGTAGGGATGGGGGCCTGTATTTGTCAGTCTGCTGCCGTTAAAGGGTTAACCCTGTAGGGATGGGGGCCTGTATTTGTCAGTCTGCTGCCCTTAGAGGGTTAACCCTGTAGGGATGGGGGCCTGTATTTGTCAGTCTGCTGTCCTTAAAGGGTTAACCCTGTAGGGATGGGGGCCTGTATTTGTCAGTCTGCTGTCCTTAAAGAGTTAGCCCTGTAGGGGTGGGTGCCTGTATTTGTCAGTCTGCTGTCCTTAAAGAGTTAGCCCTGTAGGGGTGGGTGCATGTATTTGTCAGTCTGCTGTTCTTAAAGAGTTAGCCCTGTAGGGGTGGGGGCCTGTATTTGTCAGTCTGCTGCCCTTAAAGGGTTAACCCTGTAGGGATGGGTGTCTGTATTTGTCAGTCTGCTGTCCTTAGAGGGTTAGCCCTGTGGGATGGGAGCCTGTATTTGTCAGTCTGCTGTCCTTAAAGGGTTAACCCTGTGGGGATGGGGGCCTGTATTTGTCAGTCTGCTGTCCTTAAAGAGTTAGCCCTGTGGGGATGGGGGCCTGTATTTGTCAGTCTGCTGTCCTTAAAGAGTTAGCCCGTGAGGATGGGAGCCTGTATTTGTCAGTCTGCTGTCCTTAAAGGGTTAACCCTGTAGGGATGGGGGCCTGTATTTGTCAGTCTGCTGTCCTTAAAGAGTTAGCCCTGTAGGGGTGGGTGCCTGTATTTGTCAGTCTGCTGTCCTTAAAGGGTTAACCCTGTAGGGATGGGGGCCTGTATTTGTCAGTCTGCTGTCCTTAAAGAGTTAGCCCTGTAGGGGTGGGTGCCTGTATTTGTCAGTCTGCTGTCCTTAAAGAGTTAGCCCTGTAGGGGTGGGTGCATGTATTTGTCAGTCTGCTGTTCTTAAAGAGTTAGCCCTGTAGGGGTGGGGGCCTGTATTTGTCAGTCTGCTGTCCTTAGAGGGTTAACCCTGTAGGGATGGGTGTCTGTATTTGTCAGTCTGCTGTCCTTAGAGGGTTAGCCCTGTGGGATGGGAGCCTGTATTTGTCAGTCTGCTGTCCTTAAAGGGTTAACCCTGTAGGGATGGGAGCCTGTATTTGTCAGTCTGCTGTCCTTAAAGGGTTAACCCTGTAGGGATGGGGGCCTGTATTTGTCAGTCTACTGCCCTTAAAGGGTTAACCCTGTAGGGATGGGTGCCTGTATTTGTCAGTCTGCTGCCCTTAGAGGGTTAGCCCCGTAGGGGTGGGGGCCTGTATTTGTCAGTCTGCTGCCCTTAGAGGGTTAGCCCCGTAGGGGTGGGGGCCTGTATTTGTCCACACGGACCTTTATTGGGTGTAGCACCCCTCATACCTGGTACCCTGCCCCCTGCTGTGTGTTTACCGTGTTTATTCAGACTTTTTGTGTGTTTAATCGTGTTTGACTTTTCAGTTTTACAGGCGCGGGTTATGTTTGCATACCTATAAGGGCGGGTGTGTATCGTTCTGTCTGGATGAGATCCTATAAGACCAAATGAATAAATATGTTTCCCCTTAAAAACCTCCGAAGATGAAATATACCGACAGAAATATACATGCAAAGTATAGCCTATAGGCTAGTTCCTTTGGGTCTTCTATTATATTGCAGGCCTTTTCTATCAGGATAAAAAATACAGATAAGGGCATATGTTAGTCGGGTGAACATCTCGTGAGATGTCGGCTGTCATTGAGATGAAACTATCCTTATCCTTGATTATACATTACATTAGCCATTAACGTTTTAGCTATAAGGACATTTTGAAAATGGATGACGTCAAGCATAATCATTACATATACAAACAATAGATGGATAATCGTTAAATTAAATGGAGTAAAAGTAGAACTTTTCAAATAATAAGTTAACTGTTTTATTCCTAGATCAAAATGAAATCCAGACTCCCGTCATAAAGACTATTATGGCTGTTTCATAAATATCCATTAAACAAAAGCCCTGGACGATTATGTTTAAATTAAAATGTCCAGGGGTGTAAATTCTTTGAATATTTCCCAGGTTACGTCAGTGCTCTGGTATTGGATATAATATCTGACCATAATACATGTAGCAGATAATACAGGGCATTAGCGGGGTATAATAATCTATACACTGGCTTTCTAAAATAATAATGACGATAACGTAATAAATGTCAGTTATCATTTAGACAGTACTTGTTGTTTGGCTCCTCCTAGTCAACAAGTTGGGGATGGTTTTGGACGTCCGTCCATCACCCAGAATGCAATGCCAATGGGGACACCAGAGGATTCTGCAAAGAAAAAGAGACAACAGGAAAGAAACATGACCATGACAATAACAAGCAATTCCCCAGTGGATATAGAATGCTGCATCAACGTTGGAAATTAGTTTGTCTTTCATTTCCCATCCTTGACCAATTGCAATCCCAAAAACGCCAAACCTTAGAAAGGGAGTAAAGGGTCAGAACCTCCACTCCCTACCTGAAACTATCTGCCATACACCTGACCAGTGGTTGAGGTATTACAACAGCACTTCTTCACTCTTCTTGAAAACGCCACATTTGTAACATCATCACCTAATAAGAGTAGAGAATCTTTAACAACGGGGGTGTGGATGTGTAGTATGTTAAGTGATAAACATACTGTGCGTTCTTGTAATGTGCCGTGTAATTCATACTATTGGATAAATTCCAAATATCATCCACAAGGGCTGTTCCCATTGGCTGAGACGTGTTGGCACGTGACCACCGGAAGTGGTCCTGTCTGCACTATAATCCCACGGTTGGCTGCTGGTGACGAGTTAATGTCCATACGGGTCTCCGCTTACTACTAAGATGGCCCTAGACCCCTAAATTCGATATGGTGACATGGCCATTTCTTAAGTCCGATATGGCGACATGGCAATTTCTTAAAATCGACATGGGACATGGCCAAACTAGTGACATGGGACATGGGGCATTTCTTAACTCCGACATGGGACATTAGCCTTAGTGACATGGATTGAATAGCATCATGGCTTGCAGAATGTTATCTTGCTCTCTATTCGACCCCTCCTGAGAGTGGGAAGGGCAAAAAAAGTGTAAAAAAACCCAAAAAAAGTGAGAAAAAAACCACGTACATGGGAATCATGTAAAATTTTCTAAAATTAGATACGGTTAACTGTTTCAAACCACTCTTTGACAATTTGTTAATGATTGATATTCAATGAGCCTTTAGTGACATGGGTTTTTCCTTAGTGACATGAGACATGGACATTTCTTAAAACCGACATGCGACATGGGGACCCCCCTATCAAGGGCCCCACTAAGTGCTAGGGTTATCACATGGGGAGTGACAATAGAAACTGATATCTTCTCATCATTTTTTAGGGGCATCATTCTGTCCTCTTTGGCCTAAGAGGTAGGATTGACAATAAGAATGCATATGAAATAGATACTAGTAGCTATTTCTTAGAAGTGTTTTGAAGGTGCTGCTGTGTGAACTGAAACTTGTTAATAGATGGTTGTTCTGTCTGTTAGGGCGCGTGTCCTCATATTTAACTGGTACATGTACTACACAAGCCGTTTTACAGAGAACGATACCAGCTTGCCACTGGACATTGTCTCCCAACCCCAACACAACTGTGTTTTAGAATGATGGAGAGTCTAGTATTCCACCAGGGGGCTCGACGCTCTGTACTCATCCATAAGTCTGTGAATCGCGTTAAACAAGGATAGCTTAAGAAATGTATACATGAGTCAGACCTCAATTAGAAATTTTCCTTCCATTTCAATTTTTGAAAGATTGAATCTATTTTGAAAAGGTAAGGAGATAAATTTGTTTCAAGAATAAATTTCATATAAGGTTGACCATGGTGAAATGATAATTTTACGGAAGGCTTCATTGTAAATAATAACAACATAGCACTCCCCTATTACACATAACCTAACCTTTCAGTACGCAGGTATGCAGCATATCTGACATAAACCCAGGTATGTTAATGCCCAGCAGTAATGATAAACGCCCAGGTATGCAGAGACATACAACGCCTTGACCACCTACCACGCACATATCCCTCCACCAGAGAAAATAGTCCCCGTCCCATCCATTACCCACAGTGCCCGGTGAGTTAACAGCCTTTAGATTGGTACGGGGGCACTTCCGGTAATAGTCCCTCCAGGGGGGCGGCTCACCCACCGGGCCGACATATCACTACGCCGCATGTTGTATCCCTCCGCCCGGTGTGTAGGGATACATGGTGTCGTAAATCAGCCCGGGCGGGGTGAGGTACGTCATGTTGTATATAAACAAGACGTACATCACCCGACTACCGACAGCCACCACAACATGGAGCAGCGACATACCCGAACTATTTACCTCCATTCCCTTCCTGCCTGCTTTCTTACACAGTGCTACAGAGCTATGTAATTCAGGACACAAGCAGGAAGCATATAGCGAAGCTCACCGTACATTCCCCATAAAGCATCTCCATAGGGAAGGTTACATATAGAGTTCTGCTAGGTCACAATGTGGACAAACAACGTCTACATGCGGTTAGGTAACCTCACCATGATAGACACACACCAGCATAATTACTGTAAAGTTCATTTCTAAATTGCCTGTAGGCTGTATTGATATGGAGATTTCGCTATTCATAAACGTCCTAACCGGCTGATTCATGGTGAATATACCTGGAGTTCACAGTCCAGTGCTTTGTTTGCCCACCGCACCTCCTATATAAATGAAAGCAATCAACTATATGTTACATTCCCTATTCCTGAAATCCCACTCGCCATATTGGTCGGAGCTATAGCCAATGTAACTCCCACTTCTAAGGACCAATGTTGCCAGTGTTGATGATCAGTGGGCCTTGTTTGGGCATTGCCTGGTTCCAAATCACTTAGGGAAGGGGACTATGGTAACTGCAGTTACCAGATCACCCTTGAAGGATCCCCACTGTACAGCATAGAGCGTCAAAAGTGGTGATTACACTGGGTTTATAACAGCTACAGATATTGCATAGTTGTATAGTTATATTACAGCTGGTACCATACTTTATCATTTGGGCCATTAAAATATATCATGGAATTGTCTAGAACAGCAGTATAAAGGGGTTATAGAATCAGGTGGATTATGGTAACTGTTTTGGTCGCCCTCATGCAGTTACCATAGTAGTTTGTTATTGTAGACCAAAATAGTTACCATAGTTCACCACCTTTTATTCTCTATGCAACATTGGGGATCCCTCAAGGGTGATCTGGTAACTACAGTTACCATGGTCCCCTTCATCATGTGCAAATGATGATGCGGTGCTGTGTAGTTGAGCGACATGCCCTGACAGTAACTGCGCCACACACAGAGAAAAGTGAGAGTCATTGTCTCTCAGGTGAGGGTAGTTTTAGCGACAATGACTCTCACTTTTCTGAGGGTGCATGTGAACAGACCAATTACCACATAATCCAGACCTTACAACGTATACAGCACTAGCACATTAGCCTATGGGGGCCCGCAATCTTGACTCCCTGGTCTTGACTCAGAGCAATGCATTCTGGTTAGGCCCCCAACTCCAGAGACGTGCATTATGGATGAATTTCGTATCAGTCCCTTTGTTGCAGGGGATTAACCTGATAAGGAGATGGGGGTGTAGCCCCCAACTACCTGAAGTACCAGGAATGGATGTGCTGCCATATAGGTAATCCACCCCATTTCCAGAAATCTAGTAAGGGCAACTTAATAACTGTCTGCCATTTCCCTGTACTACTCAGTACTATAGGCGTCTAGCTGGATGCATTATCAACCAATGAAATAATTCCCTGGCCTGCACTGCGGACTTCTTAGGGGGCATTATGTAACACCCTGTCCCCATTGTGATTGTTGTACAGTGCTTATCTCGCCAGCTACCAGATCAAGCAATGGTGCCCCCTAGTAAGGAACCTGCAACCTCGGTATATAAACACGCCTATGTGTGGAGAGTGACAGTCACCCAGAACCTGTGCTGTGAGAGTGTAAACCACGTGAGTCACGTGAGTCACGTGGGTCACGTGACGTGGTAATCCGTGGGTGGCAGAATTGGCGCTTTTCACCAAAAACAGAAACCAGGTTTTAGCTGCAGATAACTTTCTCCCTATCTGACACATGAAACAAAGCTGTCGTGAAGGGGGTTAAACAGTCACAGGCAACCTGCTAGTGTTGTGACGGCGTGTGGTTTATAGGTTTTTATACTGTAAGGGGTCTCAGACTCAGAGATTGGGGGTGGTTGTATACCGCAGTGCCCACCAATGACACCACAACCACTCCATCAGACCTACTTAGTGTTAATATACTCTACAACTTAATGTTCAATACTGAGCTAAAGATGTCGATATTGAACACTGGACCATGAAGACCACCGGTATATATTTTAGATTAAACTGTGTCCCACTGATCTGAAAGCATTACTTAATTTTCATGGAATACGGCAACGCCATGTAAGGGCGTTTTTTAGGCTACCCCTATCACAATCCTGATAATTCGAATTGGAATAGCTAAAATAATCAACACAAAGGAACGCTCGTTAAGGTCTGTTGAATCTAACTTGTTGACCACCATGAGGCTGCATTCAACTCGGCAGTACATCTGATAGAGCATCTGAATACATCTATATCTTATACTTCACTTCACCTAGTCTAAACAGCAAGGGAGGCAGTATACCGTTAGTTCTGTGTGTGTCCGCGCGGGGGCGGGTCGGTGCAGGCCGTCAGCACGTCTTATCACGCTGTACTAACAACCAGCACGGGGGGAACCCCTTACAACCCCCCCCCCCCCAGTGTTATACCCCCCCCCCCCCTTACCCTACATGAGGGGCACCTCTCACCCCCACCCCGTGGTATCTACTCTACATATATATGGGGGTCTCCCACACTATCTACGTGTAATCTCCTACAGATAATGTGTTCCTAGTAGTAAGGCATACGGTGATCTGTGCTGTAAGTGTGTGTGTGTGTGGGGGGGGGGGCTTAGGAGAAGGGAGGGGAGGGGAGGGGAGGGCAAGACAAGGCAGGGCGGGGCAGGGCAGGGCAGGGCAGGGTAGGGCAGGGCAGGGCAGGGGAGAAAGGCAGGGGACAAGGAGGGAATGGGGGGGGGGGGCGGATGGGGGGGATAAAGGGATACTAGTAGCCCCTCGTAGCAGGGGCTAAAACACACATACCCAGAGACAGGACATGAGGGCACAACACATAGAGAATACCATAAAGTACAATAATAGACGCTGGGTGCCACTTTACAGTGCCCTGCTGGTTAACCACTGACTGGCTCCGTGTAACACCAGTAGTGTAGTGTGCTCCCCCATGGGCGGAAGTCGTCTGCCCGCAGTCAAATCACTGTCGTCTGCTCACCGCCAAAAAGGGCGGGAAACCCGACCGTGACGTCACAGCTCGGTGTGGTGCTGATTGTGGACTTGTTTCTGGTGTGTGTGTGTAGAAGTGTGTACATTCCCAGAACAGTGGTAGGTCCAGCCCCATACTCATCTAGGTCTTAACTGACTCCATGAGAGGGGTGGTGACTACATGGTGTCATCACTCACTGGTCATGGGGCTTCTGGTAATTTAAATATTTATGTTCTTGGAACAGAAGCGTTATTAGGGATGGTTGATGGGACGTGAAATGAGGCCAGGCTGCATGCTACCAGGGTAGGGTATACGTATAAAAAAATTATATACTGTAGCCACCCTGCTCCCTTACGTAGCTTGAAGTGCTGGAGACGGGGCTGGAGAGAAGGACAGACAGACAGAGAAAGATACAGACAGAGATCAAGAGATAGATATACATGCAGAAATAGACGGGGGGAAAGAAAAGAACAGAGGGAAGAGATAGGAAGTCAGAGACAGAGAAGGAGGGGATGAGAAAGGGAAGAGGGAGCAATGATGAGACATACCTGAGCCTTTCAGCAGACCCCCCTCCCTCCCCACCTGCGGCCCTACCCCGGGCCCTACCCCACCTAACGCCCTGAGAAGCCCTATTGAGTTAGGCTATTGTACTCCTGCATTGTGCGAGGCGCTATGAGCAGCTCCCAGAGTTACATCCTACATGTATGTGAGTAGCTCAGTACATGTTGGGGGCCAGGCCTCCTGTCCGTCAGCCAATCAGAGACCAGCCCCCCTCCCCCCCAGTGTAAGGGGTAACTGGTATAGTAGGAGTTGTAGGCGGCTCTGGGGGCCAGATCTACTCTTAGGGAGGAGGAGAGGAGCAGCTCAGGGCGGTGTGAGCTGCTGTTACCTACTGCTGGATCCTCTGCCAACTCGTGGTGGACGCTGCAGCTGCTGCTACAGCTGTCTGACTGTACTGATGTATACTGGAGGTAGGGCCGAGCGGGAGTTACTGCGAGCAGCTCAGAGCAGTTGGATCTTCTGTGCTTCCTGTTGCAAACACATGGATAGGTGTATACTGGAGCAATAACTACATGACAACAGGACATCAACAGAAGCAGGAGCAAACTTAGAGCAGCTCACAGAGCAACTCATAGAACAATTCATAGAGTATCTCACTTACTATAGGTATATACCACCAGTGCAACTCGGCAGATGTGAGCACCTCAACTCATCCCTTTATGACAGGTATACCTATGTACACTGTTGGGTGTAAATCATAGTATCTACATATCACATTTACATGATACAACAACATATATGACACAGACATATAGGCATACTGGCCGGACACTCTTAGTCCTAATTGAATGAACACATTGGTAATGACCAATGCTAGCCGTGCCTATAGTGAGCATCACACAGACAGGGGTGGATCCCCTAACCCTCCCACACTGAGGAGCTGCTCGGTGAGCTGCTCACCAGGAGCTACAAGTGGTTGAGCACACACGGCGAGCAGCTCAGAGCGGCTCAGACACTAACAATAACAGTGTACAGTTCTCACCACCAGCTGCCCCCCTACGTGACCGTCACCACCAGGGGGAGGGGCAGACCAGAACAGCCACTCAGACAAAAACCTGCCTCATGACACAGAGCAGGTCGGTGGGACTAACCCTGGTGTATCTGTAGGACACATACTGTGTGTAGGACATGTATCTTATGTATCTGTAGGACATGTACTGTATGCCACAGGACCACGGAAGGAGCTGTGGATTAACAGAGACAGTAGGACAGGCGTGAAGATAGAGGTAGGTTGTATCTTATACTGCAGGGGCAGAGCCAGCATGTTCAGAAAGGGAGGGGCGGAATTCGCTGGAGTGGAAAATCTGTAGCATGAAACGCATAGAGCTCTGCCATGGGCGATTTTCCACGTCAACCTTTGTTGGATTAGCTTCATATACAAATGTACCAAAGGACTAACATTTGAAAAGTTTCGGAAACAGGTTCAGGGGCAGTGGAAGAGGCTATATGATATATAAAGGCATATTTTTGAACAGATAGAGATACCAACGGGAGCCTAGACAGAACCTACAATAGACCTACTGTCCGGGCCTACTGTGTCATGCTGCTCGTATATAATAATTGTATATTTACAGAGCTGGCATTCACGACATTGATATGTTTAATTATCAGCTATTAGTAAAATCATTCCCCAGCAACTTCTGCAGCAATGAAGCACCTGCCAGCAAGTAACTATATATATATATATATATATATATATATATATATATATATATATATATATATATATATATATATATATATTTATATATATATATGTATACATATACATATAAATATATATATATATATATATATATATATATATATATATATATGTAGCGCTGCATTAGACGCGCTATATCAATATATCATGAAGCGCCTCATGAGTGTATCATGAAGCGCTGCATATGTGTATCATCTAACGTTGCAATAGTGTATCATGACACCTGATATGAGGCATTGAGGCGTGATGCAATACCTGAAGAGCTGATGCCCTATCAGAAGGTGTGTGGGTTTGTGGTTGTAGCCCACGTGACCTGCTGATTCTGGCAGAGTGAGAAGCTCCTCCATCTACCTACTACAATAAGCTACACACAATTCAATTTTCAATTTTTGTTTATTCACATCCTCATGAGAGGTAAAGGAAAGAAAATAAGAGAGGGAATCTGATTCAGCCGATAGTTACAATGGCATCACTGATGTACAAAGTTATGGTACAAAGTTATGAGGTTTACAATACACTCTATGTTCCGTGTAGATCTACATGATAGACACTAATAGTTTGCGAACTCTATATTTGACTAGGTAAAATTAATGGAACTGGCAAGTTCTTAGCTATACAACATTCCATCTTCTGATCAGGTAGTATAGGCCAGGTACAGGTGTGGTGTATGTGTGTGTGTGTGTGTGTGTGTGTGGTTTGTGTGTGTGGTGTGTGTGTGGTGTGTGTGTGTGTGCGTGTGCATCACGCTTCAAAAAGTCAGGGTTTTTCCACAAAACGGTCCCATTTTATGTTTGAAAATCCGTGGAAATTGGGGTGTATTTGAGAAGAGGAACGCAGGTGATACATCTTTACCATGGGGAGTGCAGGGACCGGGCTATGCCCCCATGTAGCCACCACACTATGTCCCTACCCAGCAGAAAAGGGAGAGGTTGTGCGGGTCTTGTCAGTGTCTATGTCTTGTGTATCCCCAATTGGCTTGGCTAAGGTATGCACGCGGCTTGCACAAGCCCACCCTATTTTGTTGGGTATGTATACATGTACTAGCCATAATGCTATGTCCCTATGTAGCCACCATGGTGAGCATGCTGTCTGTGGCTATACTTACATGTAGCAGCAGGGGGTAGAGACTGCGACTCAGCAGATAGAGACCTACCTGTGGTATCTGGTTGTGTATGTTTGTATGTAGCTGTGTTTGTGTTTGTGTGTGTTTGGAGGCAGCTATGTACAGACTGCAGCATTGTATGCTATACCAACCGCTTTTTGACTTGCAGGAATGTCGATCCTGTAGAGTTGCAGGATAAGCTTATTAATTATTGCAGTCCCAGACACATTTTATCAGGGTGATTGCCATGTTAAGAAAAGGCCTCTAGAAATCCTAATAATTGTCTTATTCACAAGCTCTATGGTGAATATATCCTGGTTGGTACATTTCAAATCTCTGCAGAGGGAGGGCCAAGCACACAACAGTACTTTTAGGCTGTGTAGGGGAGGGGGTGGCTGATGGTGATCAAATCTATGAGGTGACTGAAAGTGAAAAAGCATGCCTCTACACTTTTACTGAGGCAATGGTTCTTTAACATATGTACATACTTAAATTTGACATTACTAAAAATAGATATTCTCATGCAGTGCATGCCACACTACATAGGCATAGTGTGAGATGGACAGACCTTGGATATATATGCGGTATGTCTACTACAGCAGGAAGCTAACCTTTGCGTAAAGGTATTGTGGAATGTGAGTGTGTGTATATATGTGTGTGTACATGTGTGTGAGTGTGTGTATGTGTGAGTGTGTGTGTGGTATGTGAGTGTGTGTGTGTATGTGTGTGTATGTGTGTGAGTGTGTATGTGTGAGTGTGTGTGTACATAGAGCAGCTCAGGTTGGACCCTGGAGGGTTCGAGCTGCTCCAGGCGCCCCCTGTCGGCACCTGGAGACACCTGAACCTACCCCCTGGAGGCCGGACCCACTGCCTCACTTCTGCTGTAGTAGTATAGAGTCATATAGTATAGTATGACCCAGCTCTACTAGACTACCTGACTCAGTGCAGAGCTTCTATAGGTGCAGTAGTATAGTGTAGTATAGAGTATATTGTAGGAGGAGGCTAAGGTGACTTAGGCCTAAAAAAAAGGTTGTGTTCCGGTATCCCGACCGACCCTACGTAATTGGGGCCGACCCCAATTCTTTTTAGACATTTTTTAATTTTTGAGAACATTTTTGGCGATTTTACCACTAAAACCAGTCTTTTTGACAAAAAAAAATTCCAATTTTTTAAATCGACCTACCGACCCTATTTATTTTTGGCCATGTTACCGGAACACAACCATTTTTTCAGGCCTTAGCTCTCCTGGACTACATAACCACGCACTCAGTGACTTAGCTCAGGCTGGCGCAGGCTTCCTCAGAGCCACTCAGAACAGTGCATCCTGACTCCTGCTACAGCCATATGTATAATCTCAGTGCCTCTTATTTGTATATGCATAGTTTAGACCCATGCTACAAACAAAAATGTACAAGAAAGGATGACTATCCTTAATGAAATTGTGTTTGCATTGCCACAACTAGGTAAGGTATATATATGTAAACCTTTTAATATTGTGAGATTCAGAAGTTGATTAGATTGCAGAATTCTTAGGCGATCCTGACAGTCTAACCTCCAGAATTGGTCCTTAGAAAGGGCAAAATATTTTGATAGAAAACACCTCTCCCAAAAGCCACCCTTCTCGCTAGATCCTTCTTCTGCGTGATCTTATTACGCCCCCTAGGTGCAATACCATGACTTCAAAGGTCCTTAATTATTCCATTTTGAATTAATGTCAGTAAAACGAATAAAGGAGTCTACCAGTTCGCAGAAGGCAACTGATATTTCTAGAAGGGAAATCTCTGTCGGATCCTAGGATCCAGGCATGGGGTAGAAGGGTGTATAATACTACATAGATGCAGAGGGATTGGGAAGTAGCTGGAGAGCTGTGTTGGGGGGGGGCAGTAGTTGGTTGGAGAGCTGCCAGGGGGCATCCCCCTCCTCACTACAAGTACTACCAGCCTACACACCAGAGGTCAAGGCCGTGTCATCCTCAAGGGCACGCCGGACTGCAGATGCTTTCTTGGCTTCGGTTAGAAATGATTCTGCGAACTTGAATGATTGGGGGGGGGGGGGGGGCTATAATAACAGCGCATTAAGAAAAATTAATTGGAAATAATCACACAAACAACTTATAATATTTGGAAGAAAGTGAGCAGACAAGCCGTCTAATTATCATAAATAGGCGTCTGAATATAAGTGGCCAGAGGCCATTGAATGTAATACATGTAGATCTGATCATGAATGGATCCACTCTCATCAGTGGAAAAAGTAAGGAGTGCAAGTTATGAGTTCTAGATAACATCGGAAGAATTCTAGGGTCGGTATGTCCGATATTCCTTTTTTTAAACATAAAAGTACTAGCCATAGCCCCTGTGTAAATTCCAAAATTGCCTGCAAATGAGTGAAAATACGAGCATATTTAAAAAATCGCATGAAAAAGCCTAGGCAGGAAAACCTCATTTCCATTTGGCCTGAGAGATGTGGATAGAAGAGGCTAGTCTGGGTGGATGTGTAGACTGTGTCTGTGGGAGTGTGTCTGTGGTACTAGTTATGAGCTGCAGGTGCCTGCACTGTCTGGCTGCGTGTTGTGTCTGGTCGTGCTACCAGAATGGCTCTAGACCCCTAAATTCGATATGGCGACATGGGCATTTCTTGGCGACATGGGCATTTCCTGATGAAGAGCCATGAATTGGCTCGAAACGTAGATCATCACGCTAACTACTCATTAATTTTATTGTGCATAGATTACCTGATGTACACCTGTTAATTCTAAATAAATTGTTAACCTTAGTGAAATCGTCTGGTTTTGTGTGACATATCAACAATTAGTATTTCTTAAAATCGACATGCGACATGAGGCCTAGTAACATGCGACATGAGGCTTAGTGACAGGGGACATGGACATTTTTTAAATTGACATGGGACATGAGCATTTTAAGCGACATAGACATGCGACATGGTCATTTCATAAATCCGACATGCGACATGGGGACCCCCCCATCAAGGGCCCCACCAGACTCCTGCTGCATTTAATGACCTGCTCTAACCAGCTCACTAGCCATAATCTGAGCAGATGGCACCTAGCTCACACAGGTGCGTGGACAAACGTTTACGGTGAGTCTTTACCCAGTCTTACAAATGTCTTACGACCTGATCATAAAGCCATGAAAAAAATATTGGGAGTTGGGGGTTGGGGGGGGGGGCAGAGCATAAGTAAGGAAGCAGAGTAGGACTGCATATAATTATAGTGACGTCATCTTTGATATTAAGACGTTACGATCAGGTTGCAAGACGTTTGTAGGGCGAAGACTCACTGTATTATAGTAAACGTTTGTCCATGCACTCGCTAGGTCAGACATGCCTAATCTGAGCTATTTCACTTACTCTGAGCTGCTCCCCTCATCCTCAGCTGCTCCGCTCACCCTCAGCTGCTCCCCTCACCCTCAGCTGCTCCCCTCACCCTCAGCTGCTCCCTTCACCCTCAGCTGCTCCCCTCGCCCTAAGATGCTCCTCTCACACTCAGCTGCTCCCATCACACTGAGCTGCTCCCCTCACACACTCAGCTGCTCCCCTCACCCTCGGTTGCTCTCTCATCCTCAGCTGCTCCCCTTACCCTCAGCTGCTCCCATCACCCTCAGCTACTCTCTCACCCTCAGCTGCTCCTCTCACCCTCAGGTGCTCCCCTTACCCTCAGCTGCTCCCCTCACCCTCGGCTGCTCTCCTCACCCTCAGCTCCCCCCTCACCCTCAGCTGCTCCCCTCACCCTCGGCTGCTCACTCACCCTCAGCTGCTCTCCTCCCCTATGAGCTACACTCCCCACCCTCAGCTAATCTCCTCATCCTGATCTGCTCCCTTCATGCTGAGTTACTACCCTCCCAAATCCACCACATATTGGAACTAGAAATTCTAGGATAGCTTATTAACATTGCAAAAAGATAGACGTATCAGGTTACCTGGTTTATGGCTTTCTAGCATGAGGTTATGGCCATAGTGCATCATTTTACATGAAGTAGGTCATGGTATCATGTATTCTGACCTCAGGAACAAACCACAGACTGCATGGGTCTAGCCGTGCACACACATTCCACACATAGTATACCTGGGCACATGATGAGTGAACCTGCTATCATAACAGCAGACCTCCTGGGTCACATGACTCTACACTACCCCCCCCCCCTCCCCCCGGGGGTCACTGAGTTTGTGATGGTAGATAACAACTACCGCCCTACTGCCCCTCTTATCAGAGGTTGGGAAATTTGACCGCCCTACTTCTCAAAGGTTTCGAGATTTGACCACCCTGCATTTTAGAGGTTGGGAGATTTGACCGCCCCACTTTTCAGAGGTTGGGAGATTTGATGAGCTATTACAAGTTTAGGTCTCCATGAATTTTATACAAATACAATTTTATTCATCCCTTTCAGCAAGAAAATTAGCTCAATGTAATCATATAATTTTAACCGCCTTACTCATCAGGGCCTTGACGACATCTGACCGCCCCCTTTTCAGGATCTAATGGAAATTCACCGCCACAGCTTTTCAGAGTCTTGCTGCAGTGGTTACCCAATACAAGGTGGAGTGCCCCCCCCCCTCCGGGCCACCCCCCATCCCACTGATACACAAAATGGATTCTCCAATCAGAGGCAGGGGAGGGATCCTTTCCGCTCGGCTGCTTGTACGACCACTAGTTAACCCAGGCCACCCACACAGAGGAAAACACAAAGTGGTGCTAATAAAACATGATAGCAGGTTATGTTTTGGGAATCAGCTTTCAGAAATAAAGTTTATATCTGGGTGGTACACAGTCACCACAGCTGGCCCCTGGATCCCTGTCTGACCTTGGGTGCAGAGGTACTCAGTGAACCTGATTAGCACTTTAAGGACGGCATGATGCACTCATGCATCATGTCTTTGGTCTTCATGATGCATTCATGCAGCCTTGGCGAGTGACTCGCCAGTGCTTCAAGAATATTGACAACCTAACGGGGATGAGACACTCTGAAGTACTGCATTCAAGTACCATGCCGACCCTGTGGGGTTGAGACATCCCGAAGGGTCAGCATGATGCAAGGCCCTGGCGAGTAACTGCCGATAATGCAGAACCGGTGGATCATATCAACGTTTTGGGAGCGTATCAATGGTAGGCATGATGCATGAATGCAGCGCTGGTAAGTTGAGTCATGCTGACCGAAGGGGAAAACTGCACTAAAACAGCTTGCTGCCTTTAAAGGGTTAAGCTGAGTCAACCTGAGTCCAGATTACTGACTGGGTTATCTGGTTAGAGCCTGAGGGACTAGTTCATCCTTTACACACCAGGTGGCACCAGTGTGTGCTGCCTGCAGTGTAAGGTCAAGGCTGGACCAGCGCCATCTTGGTTGGGAGTCTGGGTATCAGGCGTGTAGCTGGATAAATTATCAACCAATTAGCTAATTCCTTAGCCTTCACTGCAGAATTCTTAGTGGGCATTACGTAACAACCAGTACCCATTGGGTTGCTATTATCAGTCCTTATCTCTCCGGGTACCAGATCAAGCAATGGTGCCCCCTACTAAGGAACCTGCAACCTCGATTACATAACACGACCCCAAGCGAGAGTCTAGGCAGGACAGCGTACAATCCGAACCCTTACTTAGAAGTGGCAGGAGTCAGGGTAGGACTAGGTGCCACCAGGACCCTTACCTAGTTGTGGCAGGGGTCTGTACAGGACTAGGTACCACCAGGACCCTTACCTAGATGTGGCAGGAGTCAGTGTAGCACTAGCTACCACCAGGACCCTTACCTAGATGTAGCAGGGACCCTGAGGTAGGAGTGGAGGGCTGGGGTAGAGGTGTGTTTACAGAGAGGGTCTGGCAGACTAAGGTGTCTAGTGTTTATACAGCTAGTACTGAATGCAGTATATTAGAGTTAGTTCCATCTACAACCACCAGGGGATGCCCCGCAACATACGGGTACCTGGTACCGTGATTTACCAGGGGGGGTTTCCAGTGTGAGGACATGGGGTGAGAAACATGTGAACTAAAATTGGTATTGTGGACCTAAATACTTTTACATCAATACATGTATATTTCATCACACAGTAACAACCCCACATCTGACAATCATCTAGTCTATAGAGGGACATTGAGTTAACTATCCCCTATGTGTCTGATACACTTTAAACAGATAAACATGCAGGGATATACAGGAATCTCATTTGGAAATTGGTCTTCTGAAAGCCCACAGTTAACTAACTTTGAGAAGGTCCTACACACTATTCAGTGAATCTCTATCAAATCTAATATTAGCAATGGACAGACTGATATATGATGTCATATAAAAGTGAGGGAGACCCGAGGGAGACAGAAGGTTTATAGGTGAAAATTATGATATTATAACTACCAGTGTGATGTGTGAATTCCAGTACATTCATATAACAAACTAGTTTCTATTGTCTCCACAAGGTGGCATGACAGGGCTGTTAGCAAAGCTCCTTGTTCACCTGTGCCATGCCACAGAAGGCACAGGGAACCATTAGTTCCTCTAATTCCCAATAGGCCCAAAGGGTGCTGTTTTCCCCCCCTGGTGATTTACCAGGAGCAGGCATTGGGAGCTGGCACAGACCTAACCTACTGCGTTCAAGTCTCTGATAATGAGAAATGGGCAGTAGTTGATTTAAAATAATTAACTAGGAAGTGTTGCATTCATGTATCATGTCAACCCTTGGTTGAAAAACTCTGAAGGGTTTGTATAATGTATAACGACGAATGATTCTGTAATGGAAATAGACAGAGGTCCACGATAATCTGTCTGAACGAAGGTTTCTCCACGAGTGGGACTTTGGGTCGTATCACACGAGGCGCAGCCGAGTGTGATGCGACCCAAGGTGTCACGAGTGGAGAAACAAGGAGTTCAGACTGATTTGAGTGGATCTCTGTGTTTATTTCATGTGAATGTTGATCAATTCCATTTTAAAACTACATTTAAAGATTGGTTTCACAACTATACTGTGGAGAATGGAGCTGTGGAGAATGAGCATCAGTTTCTCCACGGGGGTGTGGAGAACGGCCGTTCTAGTACTTAAGCATAGTAACTTTGTTTCTCCACATGGAATAACAATTCATTCTAACCGTTAATATGTTTACCAATAGGACAGTCACACCCAAACGGTATTAAGTTCCATATCTCACTAAAAGATAAGGCTCGTCACTAGGCACTGCTGTAATTAAATGTGCACGTATTACATTTGTATTTAATTTCCCAAGTCCCATAACTCTAGACTGGACCCTGCAATATTTAGTATTGACATGGAGCTACAGAGTAGTACTGTACACTCCATGGTATTGATATAGTTCATACGTTCATGCCATCATATAAATGTTTGTAGCTATAACACTAGATACATTGTCTTCTTATCCCCTATGGAGATATGACGAACTGGAGTAAGGGGGGGGGGTAGCTTTTGGGAAAACTTTCCCACGTTTTATGTATGTGTGTCGGGAGGGGGGGGGGGCAGTATGGCGGCCTATGATCAGAACCTGCATATAGTGGTGGAGATTGGTACCAAGGGGTGGCATGAGGGTGGGTGTACAGGGTTAACTATTTAAGGACAGCATGATACCTCAACGCTTTATGTATATTTGTTGTCATGATGCATCAATGCAGCACTGGCAACTCGCCAGTACTGCCGCAGGCTTGGCATATGGTGCTTGCAGCGCTAGTGAGTTACGCACCAATGTTGTATGAAAGCATCATGCCAACAAACGCGCACTGTGCCTTAACCCTTTAAGGATGGCAGGTCGCTAAAAGTTGAGATTTGTCGTCATATGATGCACCAAAGCAGTCCCGGCGAGTTGCTTACCAGTTCTGCATTTGTGCATCATGACGACCCTTTAGGAGTGTATCAACACTGTATGGTTGGCATGATGCTTGAATGGATAATGTCGATCAAGGGGGTGATGTATTAATGCGCTATGCGGCTCTTAACGGGTTGAAACACTAAGCTGCTCCTACATGATTAAGAGTAAAACGACCCTCCATGTTCCTCGACTTTAGCTGATTTCGTCTTTTTATATTTTCTTCTCAAACTTAGAAGCAGAAGATGACCTCCACCTTGGTAACATTTATACTACATGGCTCTACCTGTTATTCTCATTTCCTCTGACCGTGTATTGTTATTATGCCAATTTACACTGGCTGCCCTGGTCACTATAGTACATGTATCCACTACCTGTTTTACCTGTTGTAATCTTACCTCTGCATTGGCGCACCAGTATCACACCCTCAAAAAGTGAGCGTCACTGTCGCCAAAAGCACCCTCACTTGAAAGCCAGCAGGTGGTGGTGCTTTTGGCGACAGTGACGCTCACTTTTCTGAGGGTGCATACGGCGAGCAAGACGTTGCGGCCTAGCTCGACAGATATCACGTCGCCTTTCATGTCCCATGTCGAATCTAGGAAACACCCTATGTCAAGTCACTCATCTTTTGTTACTCGTGTCACTAAGCTCCATTCGCATGTCAATTTTAAATTATGGCCATGTCGCAGTGTCGAATCCAGTCTCTGACCCCGACAGTATATATACATATATAGTTTTAAAACCAACACAGCCGAAGGCTGGTCAGCAGGTCCACAGGGCCCATACGGATATATACAGTCTGGGAGAGTCCTTATGTACTGACTTGTATTGGATATCACCAATCTGGACCTCATGGGTTCGAGTCCCACCTTGGCAAAATTGGTAGAAATTTTGATGGCTGTACAATACACCTCCATTACACTATTTTCTCTGTCTAAATATTTAATATGTAATATTACTATGCCAGTATAGGGGTATTTATGCTTCAAATAGGCCAAATAAATAATGTAAAAAACGAACCTACATTTTTGCCAAGGTGGGATTCGAACCCATGAGGTCAAACACAAAATATCTATGTCATTCATGGTCATGTGACCATGGCTAACCAATCAGTAGTGGAACTATCTCATTAAGAAATGATCCAGGATCCCATAGTGATGTGGCATGGGGAGCCCCAGGGATGAAGTTAGCTTCTCACGTGTTCTAACAGTATCATCATTCATCAACCCATTAGGGAAATACCCTTTTATAACCAGGTACATATGAAACTCACCTATTAGTATTTAGTATCACACTGATATGGTGGTCAGCGGTAGATGATGTGAACTGTTTCCACTCTGCAGCATTATCTACTAATTCACCCACAAAGCAGACAACTAGAAGTCCATCAGTTATTGGTTTCTCACATGTCACTCTGTAGATTAGCCTCTTAGTTACAGCATAGTGCTGTAGGATATATACAAAGCCTTGCTGTTAGCATGATACATGAATGCTGCACTGCCCTCAAGAATTGTGCAAGCCAAACTCGGCTGATACACCACATCGTAGGACCGACATTGTTTGTCAATGCAGCATTGTGAGTTACTCACCTGTGCTGTATTGGTGCATCATGCCGACAAATTAGCATGAAGCCGTAGGGTTGGATGGCAAATAGATAGCAAATGCTGCATCAACAATAGTGTATATAATACATGTATATATATATATGTTTCATGATACAATGTATTGCTAAACCAAGTACATGTAATATAGATCTACTTTTCTACAACAAATCTATGTCCAGAGTGTGTCACTTGTTTCACATCATTCAGCAGGCAATGGAAGTGGGTTTTTTTTCTTTCAGAAAGCTTTGTGGTTGATTTTGATGTCTTTATCAAAATATGTTGGTATCAATGGTTCACTGTCGTTAGCTTACAACATGATTATTCCTTTGCTTATGGACACAAACAGAATATACTGTGACCAGATTGGTTTCTACATACAACTATATGATAAAGTGAGCGTACACTGATATTCATTGGCTCCCTGTGCGACCAATCTCTCAGTCACTATAGGCTAGCCTAACCAAGTTAGTCATTCTTTGGCTTCCTATCCGACCAACCTGGGTTAGTCAATATTGTAAAGTTGGCCATTTTTGAATAGCACTTGGCCATGCCTGACCAATGTCGATATATGACTAACTTGGGATAGCCACTACAAACTAAGAGCTGGAGCATTTAGATTTTCTGTGTACATTGATATAACATGGTGAACGTACACAAAAAGAGAAAAAACAGCGTCAAAAGGGAGTCCAGGTTGCCTCCAGAATGAATCCTCTCTTTAGGGGGGCCGAGGCTGCCTGTGACTCCCTGGCCTACCTTGGGATCGGATAATTTGCTTCCTCAGACATTTTTCCTTGCATTTTCCAAATTCGAGGAAGTGAGGGCCGACTGTAGTTCACTGACTCACCTATGGGAGTCACATAAGGACCTGTGCCCCCCTAAAGATGGGAGTCATTCTGGAGGCAGCCTGGACGCCCTTTTAACGCTGTTTCATCTCTCTGTGTAGAAAGTCATATAGCTCAGTGTGCGGGGATCCACACCCACAGAAACTGGTCGTGTTGTGTTTATTCAGCCTGTATCTAACATGGTATAAAACCTAACATGGAGAACCAGTCAGTCAAAACAATACCTCCCCCCCCCTCAGCCCGCCTCATGACTCTCCTGCACTGGTGTATGGGGCATGGGATGGGGATGGGTGACAGGGATGGCAATGTACATAGGTAATATTGTGTAATTTACTGATAAAATAATGTCCCTCTCAGCTGAAAAAGTATTTCTAACAATTTATAGTTCTGGAAAGGGACATGTACCTGGAACAAGCGGTGGATTCAAAGAATTATAGTTGATGTTAGATTTGGAAATAGTTATAGAGTTGATTGAGGCGGACACTGACATTTTGAGTTAGTCATGTACAGTAAGACTTCAACTTTTTGTTGTTGTTGTTGTTGTTGTTGTTGTTGTTGTTGTTGTTGTTGAAAAAGAGGACACTTAAACCTTACCATTATTTAAAAAATCAATAGATGAAATGCTTTAACATACACTAATTCGGGTGCACGTCTCAAGGTATCTATCCGACTCAAAGTGAATCTACCCTACTTCGGTGAGTTATATTGTAGGTTATGTTCAGCAAGTTAGCATTACAGGTCCGACTTAAAGTGACATGGTCCGATGATTAGGGATCAAAAATTAATTAAATGCCCTACCTATTTTATTTAACATTATTCCCGTACTCCCCATAATTCAGCTTAGAATTCAGTCCATTGCTAGTTTAATGCTCAATTTAAGACTTTTGCACGCTATAATTCCCCCCATTGAAAGTACAATAAAGTACTGAACCTGGGCCATGCTGAACACTCTAAATGTGCTTCTATTAGCCATAGATGGCATTATATTGTTCCCTATCCTCCAAATATGCTATTGTACTAACATTTGGAAAACATAGAATTTAAAATATGAAAAAAAATCGGCCCATGTCACTTTAGATGAATCTACCCTAGTACGGCGAGATATACCGTAGGTTCTATTCAGCAGGTTACCATCATACGTTGACGCTGGTGAGGAGTGACAGCCCCTGAGTCACTCCGTGTTAAAGACGTCAGGTCAAGGCGGGAGTTATGACGGCAGTGTTTGAAGTCATGATGTGACTGTTTGAAGTGTGGGCAGGTTTCTATATCTGTGTTATAGAACTCTGACAGCTGCAGTTTAATGAGCAATACGAGACGTGGTTTCACTGAGTTGTACAAAGACCATGCAGCAATGTGGGCCTTTTATCCCTTTAAGGACGGCATGATGCCTTAATGCATCATGCCCTTGGTCGTCATGATGCATAAATGCAGCCGTGGCGAGTGACTCGCAAGTGCTTAATTAAAGCATCATGACGACCCTACATGGTTGAGACACTCCCGAAGGCTCGGCATGGTGCACCAATGCAGCATCGGCGAGTTACTCACCAGAGCTGCATTGGTGCATCATGACGACAAATGCCATCTTTTAGCGACATGCCGTCCTTAAGAGAGTTAGCCTATGTAGCACGTGTTTTGTGGCAGTATTGTGACATATAAATGTGCTGTATCTGACGGATAGAGGGGTTTTATGCTGAGTCACTGAGTCATGTTTGTAGCCATATTTAGTCTGCGGCGTGACTTATCGGACACATGGTCAGAAATGTCCAACAAATAGTATAATACGTTCTACAGGAGGCTGATCCACAAAGTTAAAAGAGGTATATAGATGTAGCATTTAGGTAATTTTGTCTGGACATGGATTAAGATGATATGGATATTATTTTCTTGAACTTTTCCCTACGTTTGTACACTTGTTGGAACATGCCTTTTGCATATTACCCCATTTAGTGAATCCGAGGGACACTGTACTGAACATGGCACCTAAACATGGACATTACAAGACATGTCAGCGTCTTTGCGGAAACATACAGGACAGTGACAATGTCCGCATAAAATGCTGCCAGTCCAGCTGATTGATAAGTGTAGCAGGACTGCATGTCCAGGCTTTACTGAACCAGAATAATTCAGTTGGGCTTCTAAAGCTAAAATATGTTTGTCAATATGCTGTGTAACACTATGAATCTATCCTGATTTGGCCATAAATGATAACAAATAAATTAGATCTTTAATGGATAAAACTTTTTATGTTTAAAATGCATAGATTGTCAGATATGTGGCTCTCTGGTCCTTCAAAAAGATAGCCGGTCCTGCAACATCGAAAATTTGCAGGACTGAATGTCCTGTGGGATGAAGTGGGGTTTTTTTTGCGCAAAGATTGATTTCATCTGCAAAATATCACTAACTTTTACTGACGAGGATCGCAATTCCAACGTCACTTGTGCGGAATATTTTAAACACTAACGCGTTGCCCCCCCCCCCCCACACACACACCCTGTGTTCCGTGTGTCATAAACTCCAAGTGGCGTGGTTTATGTGAGATGGGATTAGCCATGTTTGTCCCAACATTCATCTCCTCAGCTGACACTCACAAAGTAAACAAACACAAGGGGCCCCAAAAAGGGCCCCCTAAGACAAGTAAAAGAGGGTCAGTCCCAGGGCAGGCCGTGCCCCTTCTCACAGTGGTAGCTATATAGGTCTCAGCGAAGGAAATACTTTTACTTTATATTTTAATATAGCGGAAAACGCAATAACAGCTACCAGGACATTTACAATTTCTGAAAATCACCCTTGACCTAAAAGATACATCTTTACTACAAAACATTTCCAACAAAAATTAGCTACTGACCACGGAAAATTTGAGCACTGGTCTGTAGCGTAAAACCACCTGAATTCCGCCTGAATTTGCACTGAATAATTTGCATTTTCACTGATCCCCAATCTAGCCTTTGAAAAGAATGTAAACTCACTGAGAATCCCTTTCCTATTATTTGATTATAATTGGCCTACTTTCAGCAGCATGTGTACAAGTTTTCATAATATTGGCATCATTTCCAACTTAATTATGGACCATTCAGCGCCCCTGCAGTATTCACTTCTGACCAGAATCGTATATGACTCAGTTTTCTGCGGGATTACCCTCACTGAGACCTATACATGGCACTAGCCCGTTATAACCCTCTAACTCAGTGTCTAAGGACCGATGTCGCTAAAAGATGACATTTGTTGTCATGATGCACCAATGCAGCCCCGGAGAGTAACTCACTAGTGCTGTATTGGTGCATCATGCCGACCCTCGGCGAGTGTCCCAACCTTCAATGCAGCATTGGCAAGTTACTCGCTAGGGCCCTTTTGTCTCACTGATGCAATAATGCATCACTGGTGCATGTAATTTGTGAGTTAATCGCCGCTGATGCATTTATGCATCATGCCGACCATACGGATTGATACAGTCCTGACGGGTAGCCATGCTGCAGCGCCTGCAACACACTCAGAAAAGTCAGCATCATTGTCGCTAAAACGGAAAACCACTCTCACTGCCTGACTCTCAGGTGAGAGTGGTTTTAGCGGCAATGACACTGACTTTTCTGAGTGTGAAGTTGCTCAATCATGACGAAACAAGTGGTTTCATGGGTAATTGGGGGCCTGGGCTTAGATTAGTCTAATAAACTTAACCCATTTTGTGTAATGCTACAGAAGCGATGCATCATAACGAAATAAGAATATGAGGGTTGACTCTTCATGGAGTCTTTATAGAGGTGAAAGAACGGCTATTAACCTTGGTATACAAATATCATATACATATCAGAACATACATTCTTTAACTTATATTACATTAAATCAAAATAGTATTTGCTTCATTTCAAGAACCTTACTATACATTGATGCTGGCTGTAGCAAATAACCTTTCTTAAAATACGCTGCAAATCCTGGACTCAGGAATCACGTGCAAATAAATATAGGAGAAAGCTATTTAACATACTTATGTCTTTTTCCTGCTGTCCCATATATATCTTCTTTCTTTTTGAGGCCGAATCCCCAAGTTGAGACATAGTTTGGAGGCTGTGAGTACAATAGCATGGCGGGGTGGGAGTGGGGTAAGAAACGTCAAACAACGCGACAGATGGGATGGGGTGACAGTGGGACGTGGTGGTCACAGGGAGGGGCACTGGGATGGGGCGCCATCAGGAAAAATTGTGATTTGGAGAATATGTTAGATTTTCTTCATATTTCTGATGAAAAATCATGTTTAAAATGGACAAATAGTGGTTGTATTTGGAACCAAATTAAAGCCTATGCTGCCAGTAATGCAGTGAGCTATAGGACGACCCCACAGAAAGTTTGCTTATCAATGAATGTGAAAATTGTTGGCGCAATGTATTCATTTCCCTATATCTTTAGCGCCAAGTAAAAATAGATAACAAATAATAACAAATGCTATAATATTATAGCATCAAACGTTTTAACCCTCTCATCGCCAGCAGGCCGCTATAGCGGCCAGAGCTCCAAATTCACTGAGCCAAACAAAAAAATATTACTATAATTAAAATTGATGAAAATAATCTCTTACAAATCCTAGTCAAAGAACCCCATGTTTGGTATCATATTGAAGCTTATGACATCCTACATCGGTTTGTGTTTACAAAAAATATTCAAGGAGTAACAATGCTAAATAAAACTCCATTTCAATTTTTGAGATCTATGATCTATTTTTTTAATTTTTGGCAAAACTACGAAGAAATCTGGCAGTGGGAGGGTTAAAAGCACTAAGTCCCACCTTTCCTGATAAATGGCTCAAATTTTATCAGGCACCAGACCCGGTAGCTGGCACCATGAGCCAAACAGGGGTGAGTCTTGGTTGTAGCACTCTAGCTACCCACAGGGGCGCAGAGATAAAGACTTTGGTCAGATGGAGATAAATTCACATGATTAAGGAGCAATACCTTTTATATTTTGGTTTTGACCTGGTACATTCAAAGCAGAAGCAAGCGTGTCATGGTGTAGCAGACCGAGATATTACAGAAAGGGAAAATAAAATTCCAAGTATCCCTCTGGGGTCCAACACTCTACCTGAGCTAGGTTCCTCTTCCATAAACATAAATCACATCATGTTCTTGTCTGAATAGCTCACCATACACTGCAATGTTAAGACATGAGGAGGTAAGGTGGGAGGGGAGGGTGTGTGTGTATGGGGGGGGGGTGGTTGCTCATGTAACCTGCCCACATGGTTTGTCTGTTGGGTACATCAAGTTTCCCACAACAATAGGAGCTCACTGCCACCCTACCCTCACCCCACCTTATAACCCCCCCCCCCCCACTTCAGCCAACCCTCTAAGGGCAGCATGGTGTTTTAGTGCATTATGTCCTCGTGCCAACCCAGATATACCCCCGAATGGTTAGTGTATGTCATGAATGATGATACATCATTGACGCGTTTGTGAAATGTATATATACCCCAGTGTTGTATTGGTGCCTTATGATGACAAATGAACATGAATCTTCACTAAATGATAGTAAATGGGTTGTTGCTACCTAGGGTAAGGTCTAGGAAGTATGGACTTCCACACATGTACCTACAAAGTGCTCTAGAGTACCACTAGGACCCTTACCTAGTTGTGGCAGTAGGACTAGGTACTACCAAGACCCTTACCTAGTTGCGGCAGCAGTCTATACAGGACTAGGTACCTTACCCAGTTGTGGCAGGAGTCTTGGTAGGACTTGGTACCACCAGGACCCTTACCTAGTCATGGCAGCAGTCTATACAGGACTAGGTACCCTTACCCAGTTGTGGCAGGAGTCTTGGTAGGACTTGGTACCACCAGGACCCTTACCCAGTTGTGGCAGGAGTCTTGGTAGGACTTGGTACCACCAGGACCCTTACCCAGTTGTGGCAGGAGTCTTGGTAGGACTTGGTACCACCAGGACCCTTACCTAGTTGTGGCAGGAGTCTTGGTAGGACTAAGTACCACCAGGACCATTACCCAGTTGTGGCAGGAGTCTTGGTAGGACTTGGTACCACCAGGACCCTTACCCAGTTGTGGCAGGAGTCTTGGTAGGACTTGGTACCACCAGTACCCTTACCTAGTTATGACAGGAGTCTTGGTAGGAATAAGTACCACCAGGACCCTTACCTAGTTATGACAGGACTAGATACCATCAGGACCCTACATTAAGCCCTGGTTAGATTTTACGGTGCATAAATGACAGTATGTAATACGTTATATAAGGAGGAAGTAGAAAAAGGACAGTAGGTATGTGGTGTCTGTAAGAGGTACCTTCATCCACCCTCTATACCTGTCATGTGCCCCCATGGTGTGCCCCCATGGTGTGCCCCCATGTAGGGGTCTGCCTCCTGACGACATGGCATGCAGGCTACATATTTTGCACTTTGGGTACAGAACAGCATACCTTTATAATCGTGTATAGGGTATTGAAGCATATATAGTCAGACCCCACATTTATGTACCAAGTCGTGTTTTTCAGTGTTTTTCACCTTCCATGAGCTATAGAATAAAGAGCTCTGCACCATGCTAGGTTTTGTTGGTTTTAGGTGAGAGGGAACACTCTAGGCTTTCAGAATTTCTTTTTTTTTTGTCCCGGACCAAAATTTTAGGATTCATGGCCCTCCAAATATGTATGATTTACATACTCCTTCAAGCTTTATGTTAATTTCTTGTGAGTGCGCTGTCAACGCATTAAATGACCTGGTGAGTTAATCGCCAGGGCTTCAGTCATGTTTCATGGCGAAAATGACATAAAATGCATTCAGTATTAATCAGTACCCACTTTTATTAGGGATTGTATGATTAAATCCGGATTAAATAACTGTTGGTTAGTCGCTTGGTAAGTTGCTCGCTCACTTTATCACTCGCGCGCTGAGTCGCTCAATCTGTAGGTCAGAAACAAGTGTCATTAGGAGCTAGTCATTCCCGCTGAGTCGGCTCTGGCCTCTTGAAACACACTAACACACACCCACTATAAAACCTAATGGGTCTAAGAGGCTCTAAGAGGCCTGAAGGGGTTCTATTAAAGAGCTCTGAGGGTTTCCCCACTCTCCAGCCTCAAATGGTGATTAAGTATCTGAGTGGTTGCTGTGGGTGGTCACAGACTCAGCACAAAAACTCTGTTTGGAGAGTGGTGTAAATGAGTGTCTCTGCGCCTGCGCCGTCAGGTCCCAGTTAGTGACCCGGATGTGGATCTGTGAGTCACTGTCAGTATGTGTTGACAGTGACAGTTGACAGTTGACACTTACAAGTTGACACCTCCTGTGGTTGTCATGCCAACACCATAGCTGAAGGCTAGAATGTACTTATGGCTGAAAACTTACTAAATAAGTGTGTTTTTTTTGTGGGAATTGTTCTTACAACAAGATAAACATCCGAACACAACATCATCTCTGCACATATAGCCAGAAATAATTTCCTTATTTAAAGAATAAGAGATAAATAATCTTTATGGGTAAGACGATATGACTAGTCCTGAAACAAGGACATTATTTTTGACATGTATTTCACAACTCTTTATCAGATAGGTAAGGTCATATTGATGGGCATATTGCATGAGGCTATATATAAGTCTTATGTATGCAGTAAACAGGATTCCCCCCCTATATTATCCAATATTTCTTCATTTGTTTCTCACATGTTGTTCTCTTATTCTAGACACCTCCCTCCCATGGCACACTCTAGTGTCTCCTCTTTCCCACCCTATTGCACTGAAGATACCATACCACCCCCACCCCTCCGTCACCTACGTTTAACCCTTTAAGGACGGTATGTTACTTAAATGTGACATTTGTCGTCATGATGCACCAACGCAGCCCCAGCGAGTAACTCGCCGGTGCTTCATTGGAGCATCATGCCCGTCCTACGGAAGTGTCTCAGCCTCATAGGTTCGGCGTGATGCTTGAATGCAGCACTCGCAATGGCATTCATGCATCGTGACGACCAAGGTAATGATGCATGAATGAATTATGCCGTCCTTAAAGAGTTAACAGCTGGTATTAACATGGGAACATCGACGAGACTGTTTTTGGTGCAGAGATCCTCCCGGGCCCCGCACTCACCCCCTGAATCCATCCGCGTTCAGAAAACCTGTTCCTAATCCCCTTAAAATGTTTCTTGTGGAAAATGGAATTTTCTTTACCAAATTCCGCGCTTTTACTGGAAAATGGGGTCTATTCTATGAATCTCAAAAAGGGGTATTTTTCATAATATACAATACCAGCTTTATACTGAGGTTTCTCACCAAAAGTCCCATGTCCCATGAAAGGGGGTGAATTTAGGTGTCCAAACGTACCCATTTATTGGGAAAAGGAGATACTTTTCAGCCTAAAATCCGTGGAAAAGAGGATGCTTTGTAAAAGCCTAAACATGGATGGTGCCCCCTTTTAACCTGTAGTGTCGGGCCCGGGTGATCCTACATAATTTGCTCTATATTTCTTCAAGGTCTCTCATCCCCTCCCCTCCCCCGCACCCCTGCCTTCCACACCAAAGAGCAAAGATACTAAAACTCTAGTAAGAGGGGCCACTGGCCGATTTCTCGTCCCCCAGGGTGCCCCTGGTGGATGGAGTGTACAGTCCACAGAGCCCACTCAAAAAATCCCTTTTCATTAACCACAGATGGAACCACATTTTAATTCATGGAAAAGGTTTATTTTCCCTCAATATGCTTATAATCAATACCCATGTTAAATTTGGAGGAAATTTAATCAGATGTACAAGTACAAGACTTCTGCAGTGATCCCATGGAAAAAGACTTTCCCTGGATTATTATTCAACATATTGAAAGTTAATCATAATAGATTAATAGAATAATCATAATAGATTAATAGAATAATCAGAATTTATACATGTGGAAGCTCCCCTCAAAGCAATATTATCACATTTTGGGGTATTTTGAGGTATTGCTGCTTGTTGCTGAGGGACAATCCCAACCTATGGAAGAACACCTGAGTGGACGCTCTTGGTACTCTTTGCTCTTTGCCCGGCCCCACCCGGCCACACCCTGCGTCTCCCGGCATGCCCGGGTCACGTGATGGTGACGTGCTGCCACCTGTTGGGGGAATCAGTTGTCAGGGACGCGGCAGATGTACAAAACAACCTCACATGGCGCTACATGGTGGGGCCGTGTATACGCCACACTACGTACAGCATGTAACAATCAGGGCTGAGTCTCGTCAAATCGATCCAAGTTGGTAGTCTATGACCAGGTGCAATCTATGACCAGATGCAATCTATGACCAGGTGCAATCTATGACCAGGTGCAATCTATGACCAGGTGCAATCTATGACCAGGTGCAATCTATGACCTGGTGCAATCTATGACCAGGTGCAATCTATGACCAGGTGCAATCTATGACCAGGTGCAATCTATGATCAGGTGCAATCTATGACCAGGTGCAATCTATGACTGGGTGCAATCTATGACCAGGTGCAATCTATGACAGGTGCAATCTATGACCAGGTGCAATCTATGACCGTGTGCAATCTATGTTTGGGTACAATCTATGACCGGGTGCAATCTATGACTGGGTGCAATCTATGAATGGGTACAATCTATCACCGTGTGCAATCTATGACAGGTGCAATCTATGACTGGGTACAATCTATGACTGGGTACAATCTATGACTGGGTACAATCTATGACTGGGTACAATCTATGACTGGGTGCAATCTATGACTGGGTGCAATCTATGACCAGGTGCAACTTATGACTGGGTGCAATCTATGACCAGGTGAAATCTATGACCAGGTGCAATCTATAATTAGGTGCAATCTATGACCAGGTGCAATTTATGACTAGCTTGAAAAAAATGGTTTATTCAGGGCAGATAAAAAAAAGGTTTATTCAGGGTATAAAAAGAAATAATATTAAGTTTTAAAACATCTTTTAATTTCTGTCCATTTCTATCTAGATTTGCCCAAATAAACCGTTTTCTTTCGACTGAGTCATAGACTGCACCTGGTCAAAAATGTATGCATGGTCATACATTTCACCCGGTCATAGACTTTTAACTTGGGTTGATTCGGTAAGACACAACCTCAAGTCCTTCATAGCTGTAGAGGCAAGCAGAGGTGCTCCTGGTGAATGGAACCGTGGTGGCGGAACAGGGGAGGGGGGCAAATCATGTTTGTCACTCATTAATAGAAAGTAGGGAAACATTCAAAACAGAATCAACAAGACAAAGTGATAAAAGAAATGAAGAAGAAGTATTTGTAGGGACTGAGAGTCAGAAGACAGTTAACACCAAATCTTGCTGCGTCGAAAGTTTAAACAACTGCAAGTTTATGGTTTCTTCAAAGCATAGAATGCCAGTGAACGATTTTAAGTCTCATAGTGCAAACAAAACATATCCGCTAGTCACATCTCATGTTAATATTACGTATATTTCCCTTTCCTCTGCATGCATTAAATCAACTGTTTAATGCTCTTTTGATCATGAAAGACTATTACTAATTTCTGGGTATTAAATATGTAGCTTTCACCACTTAGACATCCACAATCTTATTTTGTCGACACAGATGGCTCAGCCTTTGTCCCTAACCCTTTGACGGCAGCCTATTGCTTTAATGTACCATACAAGTTGCTACGATTTTTACAGTATGCCGGCCATACAGGTTTGATACATTCCCGATGGGTTGGCATGATGCACTCATACAGCGATATCACGTTACCCACGGGTGCTACATTAGTGTATCATGATACCAAAATGAAGTATTGAGGCATCGTGCTGTCCTTAGAGGGTTAGCGGTGGGTACAGTGAATACCTGGGGGGCCTTTGTCGTTATCTGATTGGGCGTGGACCTCTAACACAATCCCATAAAAACCACACACCGGATTAAGGAACAACGTCAGAGAAAACGGCTTATTTTAGATGAACCTGTGAGTAAGAAGGCTAAGTTTGTAGGGTGGGGGGGAGGGGGGTCCTGGGGGCAAGGGTATGAGAGAGGGAGAGACAGGGCGAACTGAATTAGGGGATGGGCGAGAGGGACTTCAGGGATAGGGCCAAAATATTAAAAAAAGGTTGGTTTCCGGTAACATGGTCTGAAAAGCTAGGCCCGTTTGCTCTAAAATCCTTAATAATTGTCCGATTTTCACACCGTAAAAACTGGAAAATAGCAAAATTTTCAAGAAATTGGAAGAAAAAAGGGGGACCCGGCACTATTTTGCTAGGCCCGGTCGGGTGACCGGAAACAAACCTTTATATTTATTTAGCCCAGGGAGGGATCGGAGAGAGGGGTGGGAGATATGATATATAAAGACAGGGAGAGAAAGGAGACAGGATACGAGGTAGCAGAAGTAACGCACAGGGCACAGGCAAGAAAGATGAGAGAGGGGGAGAGACAGAGAAGGGGGGAATTTAAAGTGAGCGAGGAGAAGGAAGTTTATTAGGATGTTCGGTTTGAGGGAAGAACCTAGATTGGAGAGATAGGAAAGGAAGGAAGGCATGCAAACAGGGGAGGTAACAAAGTACAATAGGTAGAGTGAGACAAGTGAATTTGAGTGAGTAAGATCGGAGGGAGAAGCTGGCAATATGGTGGGTGTCAGAACTGTGTGAGTAGAGGGGTACAGCGGGAGGGGGCGTCTTGAGGTGGGTATGTGAGGGGAGGGGGCACTGGAGTAAATTGAAGATGCAGTGACCGGCAAGGAATGGCGACCACACCCAACGAGTTACCATTATTAGACAAATTGTTAAAAGTCTGAAAATAAACTGCTGACCTACCACACCCGTAACCCACACCACTGAGCCGCCACGGGACCCCTCTACTCACACACCAGCAGGCTACACTGTCTAGACACACCGACATGTTGGGATCACTTTATTTTGGTAAAATTAAATACATTAAGATCAAGGAAAACTGAAATATTATACATTTTTTTAAATAGGCTAATAATTATGTTGGTTTGGATGTGGGAATATGCAGGTTCAGTATGCTGACTTGTAATTAATTGGCATCTCAGAAAGGGGATCTTTATTAGCAAAACATCCCAGTGTATTTGAAGAAAAATAAATCAAAGAGTATTCAAGTTCATGGATCCAAATATAATAACCCTATAAATGTATATATAAAACAGAAATTATTACAAAGTCGTACACGAAAAAATGTAGGTAGACTAACACATACAATGTTCTGAAATGAAAATAGAATGTGTCCGAAATTATGGCTTTGTTTCCTATTTATTTTATTTATATACCGAATGCGGCATAGCGTATTACACTACTCTCATTTTCTTCAATATTATCTTTGTCGAGCTTGACGATGTGTCTAAGGATATCCTTTACTCACCCCCCCACCCCCACCCCCTGCCTGCCACTATTATATACCTAAAGGGATCAGCCCACTGACCGCTACCGGGCCAACGCCCTAAAACCCCTGTACCCCCAACACCCACCTACCTTTAGCCCTTCATGGGCAGCGGAGTGCTCAACTGCACTATTCCCTTTGTCGCCATGATGCATGAATGCAGCCATGGTGAGTAACTCATCAGTGTCTCATTAATGCATCATGCCAACCATACGGTGTTGATGCTCTCCCAAAGGGACGGAATGATGCATCAATGCAGGTCTAGCAAAGAGTCACACCAGCTATGCATTCATGCATCATGATGACAAAGGGTATTAAACAGTGTGCGGCCCTTTAAGTATAAGCCCCTACTGTGCGGGGGAGGTGACGACAAAGAGGTGTCCAAGGGGAGGTCCCTACCACCCCCTACCCCCTCCCTAAAGGACAAATCATACAGAGTTAAATGCAATTAATTTTTGAGTTGAGTTAATTCGATTTGATTTATCCTGAATACCTATGTAGGGCCAGCATCCAGCTCAGTGCCAATCCATACATGTGTATGTAAACCAATGGCTAGCATAACATACTTAATGCTGTTATTTAGTTTTAGGTTTATTAGGGCCCCAGACGGGTAAATTCGACAAGGCAACAAGCTCCTGTTTTAAGCCTTATGGACAAGGGACAAGGCCATGCTTTGGGTGGGCGACAAGGGACAAGCCTGCTTCTTTAAACTGACAAGGGACAAGACCCATTAAAAGGGACATTGGCGTCTCTTCTATTCTGTTTGACTTTGCCTATGTGTATCTTTTACCTTTAGGGTAGGCACCTGTTATGGGTCTCGGGGGGGGGGGGGGTGTAGTACCCTATCTACCCCCCCCCCCCCTAGTGGCGCCCCTGGTGGCCGGCCGTGTCCCCGTGTTGGATCCCGGGCCGTCTTTGTGCGTCTGTCACGTCCCACAATGCACCGCTATTAGCGCCACCCCGACACCTGGCGGGACGCGCCGACACTAGCCGCTGACCGGGCGATAATCGGGGAGCGTGAATAGCGGGTGTGGTCGTGTCTGGGTGGCTAATGATTGTAGTGGGTGCAGGTATACACACCTGGGAACTAGAGCTGGACACTGGGGACCCTTAAAGGTAGCATACTGCTTCAATGCATGATGTCCTTTAATATCGACATGATGCATGAATGCAGCCCCCCTGGCGAGTGGCTCGCCAGTGAGTATCATGCTTACTAACCCTACTGGATTGATGCACTTCTAAAGGTCGTCGTATCTTTGAATGCAGTTATGGCGAGTAGAGTACGGTGGCCAGGGCTGCATTGGTGCATGCAATAAAGCACTATAAAGCAACTCTTAAAGGATCAAAGGTTTAAAAAAAGGGTTTCGGGTATTTCAACTTAGCCTAGCCAAACAGGGCCAATAGAATTATTGAGACACTTTATTATCAGAAAAAAATATGTTTCAGGGAATTTTCAGGGAGTCATCTGAAATTCAGCAACATTATCCCATTATTTACCGATAAAAAAAGCACAAAGAGAGAAAACGGCTTTTAACCCCATGTTACCTGAAGCCCACCTGATGGTGTGTGGTGGGTTTGGCCTCAGGTGAGAGGGCCAATGGTACATGAATAGTGTAGGGGTGCATTACTCGTATACCGGCTGACACGATTGGCTGAGTGTATTACCAGCTTATCATATTGGCCTTATAACCCTCTCAAATTGTACTGCCAAAAAGCACCGAGGGCACTGAAATAAAGCTATGCGTTATATTTTGATCGCGAAGAAGTGGCGTTTTGTCGTATTCCATAAGCACTAAGCTTAATTAAACTTTAAAATCAAGGAACACCTAGGCATTAGTGTAACTTTGTAACAATACAGTAAGGTTAAAGTTACTTAAACCACAGCGGAGGGCCAAGACAAAGGAATTCACACCTTGGTTATTTCCACTTAGTAACTTGACTTAGACTCACATAACCTTCTAGCTGTGGTTTAAAATAGTTAGACAATGGTTATGAAAGGGTAGGTAAGATTAACCACAGCTTATAAAGCTGTGGTTAATTCTATTTACCCTTTCATAACTATTACATAAAGGGTTGCAATAACATAAATTGAGGTGAGTTGAACACATTTTTTCTTCGCCGTAAAAAGGAAAAAAAGCCCATGATACAATTACGTTCAACCCTAGTACAAGAGATCCCTATTGATCATCACATCCACCAGGTTCGGTCCGTATGCATGGGATCTGTGGACCTGCTGACCATGCAGCCTTCGTCTGTTTCAAAACTAAAGCTATCTTTATATCACAGACACGCTTAGAAATGTCTATATTCTAACATCTGATATGTATCTTTTCTCCGAGGGCTGGTCGACCCAGTGTTGCGACTGAAGAACATGGACAAACATGTATTCAGTATAGCCCATGACAGCTCAGGAACCGTCCTGTGGTTACCAGGAGACTAATAAGAGGAGAGGTACAGGGGTCCAGTGTAGGTTATATAACAGTCCGATGTAAGAGATGGTAAGAGAACACGGTCGTCATAGGCTATACTGTATTTGAAGTGCTGCAATAGGTGAGTTCGGGGTGGACCAAAATAATTACTTTGGTGATTACGAGAACCAGCGTGCCTGTACCTTCCGGTAGACCCTCACAAATACCCAGCTTCAGCAGCTTCAGCTGGGTCCTTGCAGTGGCTGCCCTGAAGGTACAGGCACGCTGGTTCTCGTAATCACCAAAGTAATTATTTTGGCCCACCCCGAACTCACCTAGTAAAAACCCTTGAACTTGAACTTGATCACATCTGCAAGGCAAGTTATATTAAGCTCATGTAGGTATTTTAGGTTGAACTGATCCGCTGTAAGTCACTCATGCAGCCGTATCAGGCTGGAGGCTACAACCCTAAGTCCTTTAGCACCTTATAACGACTTCTGCTGGTGTAAGCTAACTGCCTTTTGGCTTTAGCTACTACTTGTATACCTGATCTGGGCTCAGACCTTCAAATGTAAACTGGATTGATTGTAGGACTTGAACCCAAGTGATATCATCACACAATCAATGTACATCACATCCTTGAACGTGTAGATTATGTAGTGGATATAGGACAGGCACAGTCATGTATTCATTATATTGGTGATAGTCAAGGCTGCTATAAGGCTGTAACCAGTGCCCTCAGAGCACCAGGAGCAAGCTCATTGCTGGTTACTGACCAATCAGAGAACGCCTTATACAAATGTGGCACCAATCAATGGTGCCCATTGATAGAGCAGTAATGGCACTTCCGTCCCTGCCCTTGGTCAATGTGTGGGCTGTTGTTCTCCTTATACTAGTTCCGGTTCCGTCAGAAAGTCCCCAATATTAGTCAGTGACCTCCCTCTAACACCCCGACCCCACTCTGCATGCAGCCTACTGGTCTCCGTGATCTATATAGAGACCCCCCATGTGATGCCCTTGGTCGTCATGATGCCTGAATGCAGCCCTTGCGAGTCTACTTGCTGGGCCTGCATTCATGTATCATGCTGACCCTCGGGAGTCTATCAACCCTGTAGGGTCGGCATGATGCATGAATGCAGCTGAGAGTTACTCGCCAGGGCTGCATTCATGCATCATGACGACCAAGGGAATAATGCATTTAAGCACCCTGCAGTCCTTAAAGGGCTAAAGGTATAGGTTGGGGGTGGGTGTGTGAGGTGGGGGGGGGGGGTCTCTGTGACGGGCCTTGGGCCCCTCCCTCCGTCCCTGTGTGTGTCATCTCCTATTGTCACACGTTGTAGAAGTCCCCAGTCAGCAGAACACCCACACCACCACCCCTCTGTGTGTAGTGTGTTACCAGAGTGTTACTCATCTGGTCACCCTCATGCCCCATTGTCAGCCAGCCCTCCCAGTCCAGTCACCAAGACCTAACCAGAAATCAAAATAGAAATTCCACCGATTTTTTAATGAATTTTAAAGAGCCTGATATCTGTTAAGGGATTTCTTCCTCAAAAGTCTCATATCTATATGGAAATTCTTGATATTTGTAGTAAAATGCCTCAGATCTGTCAGAGAGTGCACCACATGTCTGTATTGTAGAGGACGTCTTACATCGGTGTAAGACAATGACGTACACGTCCGTCCCTGACGTACGTCTCACTAGGCACGAGGAGCCGCTGACGGCAGGAATCCGGCAGGAATTCGTCCAAGTGGTTGTACACTGCCCGCACGGCACCATGCCAGAGCCACCCCCTCCCCTACCTCCCCCCCCCCCCTTCACTCCTCAACATCTTCACCTCTCTTTACTCTCCCCTTAATGAGACGCCCTCCCCCCCCCCCCCACAAACACACACACCAAGCACTGGGAGACAGTGCGAGAGAGGAATCAAAGAGACAGAGAGGGGGAGACACAGATAGAGAGAGACAGAGAGATAGAGATAGAGTGTAGGCAGAGGGAGGGGGTAAAGGGAGGGGGGAGAGGGAGGGGGTGAAGGGAGGGGGTAGAGGGAGGGGGTAGAGGGAGGGGGTAAAGGGAGGGGAAGAGAGGAGGGGGTAGAGGGAGGAGTAGAGGGAGGGGTAGAGAGGAGGGGGTAGAGGGAGGGGGAGGGGAGGGGGAGAGAGGAGGGGGTAGAGGAGGGAATAGAGGGAGGGGGTAAAGGGAGGGGAAGAGAGGAGGGGGTAGAGGGAGGGGTAGAGGTGGGGGAAGAGTGAGGGGAAGAGAGGAGGGGGTAGAGGGAGGGGGTAGAGGGAGGGGGTAGAGGGAGGGGGCGGAGGGGCAGGGGAAAAGGAGGAGGAGGGAGGCAGAGAGAGAGGGACAGAGTGACACAGAGACAGAAAGAGACAGACAAAGACGGAAATGGATAAAAAGAGACAAACTGAGACAGATTGAGACACAGAGAGACAGATGAGCAGCATCATTATTATTGTGCTAAGTGGCCTTCCACCCCCTCTATAGTTCCCCGTTAGTAGTGAGGTACATGCTGATACAGTAGGTGCTGACAGCCGACCTCACCCGTGCTGATACCGTAGTGCGGCATCCGTGCACCGGGGGCGCCACTAGAGATAGGGCAGATAACGGCCGTGTGTAGTACGTCATCACAAGGGGCTGGTGCCGTGTAGTACGTCATCACAAGAGGCTGCTGGACGGGCAGGAATGTGGGGATGCTACAGGTGGTATGTGGCCCCATCCATACAACAAAGCTGACTTATAATTAACCCTTAGAAATTTGGCACATTTAGCACACTTCTTATAACAAACTTGAAGATCATAGACATCAAACGATGGGGAAATGGCTATCGACAATCGTCAATGTATAAGAGAGAGGAGGAAAATGCTCTTAGATGATTGGTATCAATTATGTAGAAAATGGGAATCAGGAAGTTGCTCGATTGTTAGGAAATCGAAAAGGCGAATTGACCCAATGGAATAAGGAAAATACTAGCAAACGAAGTAATGGGAAAAGGCATTATAATTGGTCCAAGGCAATCAACAAAATGCAGTTAGCAAAAGGCAATTGATAAAAGACAAATGACAGAGAAAAATAGCAAAATAAAATTGGTAAAAGGAAAAATATTTGGCGTTTGCAATTGGCATCTGGCGATTTAAAGCAATTGGCAAAATGCAAAAGAAAAGGCAATTGCCAATAAGTAATACTAGTATAAGAAGTAATTACCTAAAGCAATTGACAAAAAGGTGATGGTAATCAATAAAGAAACTTGTCAGATGAAGCAGTGTACCAATATGGCATGCTATAGTAATGAACAAGACAGGAGATTAGCGCTACTACGAGGTGCTTGTAAGACGTGGTATTTAACCCCAGTGTGTACCCACACCCACACATTAGGGCCTGGCACAGGGACCTTTTACCAACGTGTAAATGCTCAACCACGCCAGGAATGCCGTCCACAAGCCAAGAAGTTATCAAGAAGCTGCAAACATACCGGCCAAGTCACACTCCTACAGGCAACCACTGCCAAGAACAAGCAACAAGCTACACTTCCGGTGAGTCCCGGAAGTCGGCGTGCTGACTGGAGGCTGCTGGGTAATGCAGGGTGTGGGTTTAGACAACAGTGCCAATGTGCCGCCAGGAGTAGTTCCAGAAGGTGCCGCCAGGAGTAGTTCCAGAAGATGCCAATAGGTGGTGCACAGGGTGCTGGGTGTAAGGACCCGGATGTGGCTCCTACTGCGCATGTGTACAACTGTAGGGTCCAGTCAAGGACACCTGGTAAGGGCTGTCTGCAGGAGTGCCATAATCTAAGCTCAGATCTAAGACACTGAATCAACATAAGCTCCAAACACACTGAATCTGTATGAATGCGAACTATAGGAGTCCAGAAGTCACCCAAGGTTATCAAGAAAAATAGCCTTTATACACTTCCTTCAGCAGATGTCTTGTAGTGACCCGTTTACGCGCCAGATCTTTGAGTAAGCACATAGACTTGAATAAGCACTAGGGGTAGAGTGGCATTGAGAACTTATTATTGGTCTTCAATAAATATTGGTCTTATTTAAATGCAGGGGTAAAGACTATTTGAAATCAATGAGTACCGGGGTGCTTATCCAAGGGTGCTTATCCTGGGTTGCTTATACGGAACTAGCGCATTAGGCTATGGGGGCCGCCGCATTGTGGTTAGGCCCCCGACTCCAGAGCAGTGCATCATGGGAGAATTTCTTATCAGTCCCTTTGTTCAAGGTGTGAGGAGAGGAGATTAGCCTGATAAGAAGATGGAGTTTAGCCCCCGACTACCTCGGGTACCAGGACGTGCTAGTCCCATATACCCCGCTTATACAGGCCCCTACAGCAGGAGTTGTGTGCAGCAGTGTGCTGGGTGAGGTGGTTTCCATAGCTTATAATCCTTATCCAATCAGATTACAGTATTGTAGCTGCTGCTGACTGCCCTGATCCTGCCTCCTGGGTGATTAGGGAGTTGGTATATGTAACAGGGATATGTGTGGGGATGCTAAACCTTTAACCCTTTAAAGATGACATGATGCATAAACGCATCACATTAACGCAAAATGCCCTTGGTCGTTGTCATGCATGAAGGTCTGTATGATGCACCACTTGATGGGGACAGGGGCGGATCCAGGGGGGTCCTGGGGGTTGGAAATTTTTTTAGATTTTTAAAATAATTTGATCCACTGCGAGTCGTGGCGCATCACTTTTGGGTACTTTGGTGTTTGGTGGAACCCCCATTTTCAAATTCCTGGGTCCGCCCCTGGGGCTGCATTGGAGCATCATGACAACAAATGTTATATTTGAGCAACATACCATCCTTAAAGGGTTAAGGACATCATAGCACTTTTGCCATCTTGATAATCATAATCAATGGATGCAGATCTGTTGAGGAGCTCGCCCATGCTGTTCTCATGCATGATGCTGACCGTATGGTGTTGATACCCTCCTGAAGGGTCAGCATGATGCACCAAAGCAGCCTAGGTGGCTGGTTACTCGCCGCACTGCATTGATTCCTCAATAAGCATGCACCTAAAGCACCATCCAGTCCTTAAAGTGTTAGTGAGTCTGTCTATAATTGTCTGTATGTTATACAGTCAACTCCCTCTAATGTGGCCACCCTTGGGACTATGAAAAAGTGGCCGCTTTGGTGGGGTGGCTGCATTAGAGGGGGTCATTTTCTGTACATTGTAGTATGTCTGGGACTATGGAAAGTGTCTGCATTAGAGGGATTGGCTGCACTGGAGGGGTGGCCGCTAAGAGGGAGTTGACTGTACATTGTATATATATGTCTGTGTGGGGATACATTAGGGTACATGATCGATACTTAATAATCAATACAGATTTACTGTGGATAGGAGACAGGGATGGTTCCTAGTTCTATCAAGACAGCAGTGAATACCCCAGCAGTCATTGCACTGTCTGTGAGCGGCCATGTTGGATTAGCAAAGGGAAATTGATGAAAGGGAATTGGCAAAAGCGCTATATTAGTAAAGGGCAATTGAGAAAGGCAATTAAGAAAAGGCAAATGGTAAAAGGCAATTGGCAAAAGGCAATTAGGAAAATGCAATTGATAGACACAATTGGCAAATGGAAATTGGTAAAAGGCAATTGGCAAAAGACAATTGGTAAAAGGCAATTGGTAAAAGGCAATTGGCAAAAGACAATTGGTAAAAGGCAATTGGTAAAAGGCAATAGGCAAAAGGCAATTGACAAATGGCAATTGGTAAAAGGCAGTTGGTGAAAGGCAATTGGCAAAAGGCAGTTGGTGAAAGGCAATTGGCAAAAGGGCAATTGGCAAAAGGCAATTGGTAAAAGACAATTGGTAAAAGGCAATTGGCAAAGGGCAATTGGCAAAAATGTAATTGGTAAAAGGCAATTGGCTAAAGGCAATTGGCAAAAGGGAAAATTGGTAAAGCCACTCCCCCTTCTCAAATTCGTTATTGAAGAATTTTTTTTTAAGGTTTGAAAGGTTTTTATTGCCAAATCACAAAAATTACAATTTGTGGTATATGTTATGACAATAAAAGATGATACCTTTTGTTCCTAGGTAACAGAATTGGTCACACATTCTATGATGTTAATGAAATGTACAATGATATAAAGATGATAACATTCAAGCTATGTACAACAATAATAAATAATAATGTAATTACAACAAGAAGACATTATTTACATAAAAGATGGGTTGGGGGGCTGACTAGGTTCCGCAGAAATATAACAATTGTTATGGGGTAATATATCTGTTTACACATTAAGCACACATTACGGAGGATGTTAAATTCTACAAGTCCTATATTAGGACATATCAATTTAGACATGGAAGAAATAATGACCAGGTATGGTGACACTTTTTGATAATAGTGGAGTTCCCGCATAGTCCAAGAAAACAGCATGCAGTCTGGATAGAATCTTTACATTTTTACATTAAAGATTGTCAGCAGGCGCTGTCACTATAACAGTGCCTCAGCTGTCAACCAGTTGTACTACTACATGATCTTTCATTATCTCTATGTCGCCGGGTACTGTCAATGACCACCCCTCAGGCCCGTAACTAGGGGGGGTTCGTCGGTTCGAACGAACCCCCCCACGGCCCTGATGGACCAAAAGAGTTCCATCCAAGCTGGCCTGAAAAAGGAGATAATTATCTCCATGCCAGTTTTTACGGCTTGTAAATCGGACAGTTATCAAGGTCTCAAGAGGGTAAACTATGAGAGCATTATCAATTATGTTATATGGCTCATTGTAATCATAGTTTTGTATACAAATCGAGTCACTATTTGCATATTTTTTAATGAAAAACCACTGAGTTCAGCGTTTAGATTTAGCTAGTTCCACCTTATCGAAAAACGAACCACCCCGCAAAGAGGGCTAGTTACAGGCCTGCCCCTTCATAAACTGACTGTGTCCTACTGTCCTGCCCAGCACAACTGCCTGCAGGGAGGGTACATCTCAATGCCTGTATGTGTAACATGTTGACGAGACGCATGTTTGTGATCATGTATAGTCTGATCAATACGCGGCCGGCTGACAGAGTCTGACTGAGTGTCTAGACGTAAAGACCCAGGCGGCAGGTGTACAGGGGGTACATATATAACTATATTATAGGTTAATAAAGACACACTTCCACTCAGAGCCTTTGAGGGGTGCATACTGCTCTAACCATTTCAGGGCAGCAAAGCGCTTTAATGCATTATTCCCTTGGTTATCATAGAGCATGAATACGACCCTTGCAAGTAACGCCGTGCTTCATGCAATCATCCAGCAGACACTTTGGGGCTGATACACTCCTAAAGGGTGGGTATAAAACATGTATGCAGCCCTGCCGAGTATACCCGTCAAGGCTGTATTCATGCATCATGACGATAAAGGGCATACTGCATTTAAGCATTATGCCTCCCTTAAAGGGCTAAAGCCTTTCTTAATGCATTTGTAGAAATTGTCTGAATGTTAAAAAGAAAAATCAAGTGGCAATTTCGCCCCAGTGGAATCTATCCTTATTGCCAACATATCAACATATCAATTATAATAGAGACCTCTTTGATAATACACATCCAACATGGAACCCATGAAACGTTTTTGAGATCTTATGATGTCAAGCTAGCTCAAGGCTTCATGCTTATAGAAACTCGCCAGTGCTGCATTCATTGGTGCATCATGCTGCTGACCCTGCAGAAGTGCAGGCTTGGCATGATGCATGAATGCAGCACTGGTGTCAGTGGTGAGATGATCGGCATCTATGCATCATGACACACAAACTATGCTGACATTAAAGGGCTACGTGATGTTTTAGATATTTATACAGTTCTATGTTACTGCTGGTCTCCATATTAGGACATCATATTTTAAGGCCCCAGAGACATATGAGGTTGTCAGGTGGGAATGGAGACAGTTAGCTGCGGGTATGGGCTCTGTTGTTTGTTTCTGAGATAGGGGTGCATCAATGAGGGGAAAGGGGTGGGGGCTGGCAACGGAGCAGATATATGGGGGATATGGGCAGAGGAGATAATTATGGGAGAGGGGTCTCCTGGGTGTATGGGTGCTGGGAGAGAGGGAAGGTTGGGCGTTGCGTCCTGAGGACTACAACAGGTATAGGTGTAAATGAACAGGACGAGACCAGGAAAATTGAAAAGTCTTAATGTATTTTGTCAATAAACATTGAACCAGACCCTAAAGTTCCTCTCCATCCCCACACCCATCCCCCACACCTCCCCATCCCTCCGTCTTTAGTTCCGCGCCGCCTCACCAGGTGGTGGTAGCGCTGTGCAGCGTCTACCCATGATGCCGCGCGGCGGTTGGGACGCTGTGAGGTCGGCAGTCTGCGTCTCACCTCCAGACGGTAACACCATACTACACCGTACTACTCCATACTACAGCATAGGGCAGCCCTGACCTGCTGTATACCTGGTAACCACACACCTACTGGACATTAGCACCTGGAGGAACACGTTAATATACATCCTGTTATAGACATCAGGAGTGTCACTGGACATAACATGTGGTTTGATACTCCAAGAACTGCAAGTATACTGAGTGAGACGCCCAATACTGAGGTAGTAGTATAAGGAGCTATAAGGTCTCATTGGGATGATACCAGCCACAGTTAGCTGCCACGAGGTAGGTGCTTCCAGAATACAATTGTCGTCTGATCAATGTCGATAAGTCGTCTGCTTTTATCCCTTTTAGGTCAGCATAGTTTCAATGCACTTGACTTGTGTCGACAGAATCAATGAATGCTGCCAGTGCTGCATTGATACCGATACACTCTTGAAGACGTTAACACCATTTACAAGGCATGATGCACCAATGCAGTGTCAGAGAGGTGCTCACCAGCGCGGCATTCTTGCATCATGACATCCACTGAGCGTGGAGTCCCTAGGCATCATAGCATCATTAATGGGTTAATACATGAGTTCGATAGGTACAGGAGACATGTGAGGAGGCTGGGCGTTATCGATACATGTATCAGGATCTAAGACCACTGAAGTGTTCTGTATCTTTGGAGTCAAAGTGATGGGTTTGGCTCTTGCATCTTACAGCGTTATAATCGATCCAGGATAATTGATGAATAGGGTTCACATGCAGTATAATAGACCCTGCTCATTAGTACCTCTTCTCACTGCGTGATGCCCCAATGCATCATGGTGCACCAATGCATCATGCTGCACCAATGCATCATGCTGCACCAATATCTGCAATGACTCCAGGGATTGTATCACATGCATATATATATAGGTGCTAACCTGGCTATATTATAACTTGACGTACATTACCCACTTTCCTGAACCACGCCTGATGTAGGCCTAGCTTCACCTGTCAGACGGTCAGCTGATTTTTTGTCACCACCTGGTCAAAAAACTATATGGAATGTGATGCACTAATATAAGATAGACACACAAATTCCATGTCCTGGTGTAGCTCTCTAGGTCCAGGAGAAAGCATATGTATACAAGAAAGCTTAGATATGAGCAAAAAAAGTTGGTGGGTACCATAATGAATTCGTGCTGTAGCCGGATATATTGCATATGTAGACGGATATTGCACAGGAAATGCATACACTGTATATCCAATACTAAGACATAGGTATGATAGGAATGAGGATATATACAGTGTGTAGAGTAAAAAGTACCCCATGGTCACATGCCGCCACCACAGAACATAATACAATGTATAAGGACATTATTACATGCTATAGGTTAACCCTTTAGGCCCCTTAAAAAGATAAAATGGTATCTCATCACCGCGCGCATCATAGAAATCACGTTTTGAGAAAAACTTTTTTTTTGCTAATTTCTGATGAAAAACATGATTAAAAATGGATAAATATTGGCATATTTGGAATCAAATTAAAGCTTATACTGAAAGTAATGCAATGGGATAGAAATAACTTATAATTTCCCCGCTTTTGAAGATCAATTAATTCTTAATGAATCAAATGTGAATTTTGCTCACCAAAATCATATACAATCCTATACGTTTTAGTCCACTGAAGTATGTCTTTGTGTTTAGTCTTTTAAAAAAGAGAAAAAAAAAGCCTCCCTCGTCACATTTTTCAGACCTTGGTGATGAGAAACCACTTTTTTTTTGAGTGGCCTTGTGGACGGCATGATGCTTCAGGGCTTTATGCTCAGGGATCTTCATGATGCACCAATGCAACGAGTGACTCATCATGGCAACTTCCAGGAATGTATCAAATAGGTAGGTTCACCATTATGCATGAATGCAGCACTGCTGAGCCGCTCGCAGGGGCTGCAAACAAGCATCATTCTGACCAAAGGGCACAGACCATTTAGGGGTTAGGGTAGCACGATCTAGAGTCTACCAGTCTACCTCAAATCTGTAGTCATTCATACATGAACACCCCTCTTGTTGTGTATTACATCTCAAACTACACTCTAAGTGGTACTCTTTCCAGCAACGGGGAAATACAGAGGACATCATGCATGGATAACAACACATATTGTAGTGGACATCTCAAAGTACTGGTTGACTCTAGGTGCCTGTAAAAAGTTATTGGCCATTTTTGTAGGTTCTACTGTATAGCGTAGGTGTATAGTTTGTTCTAGGCAGACAGTGGAATCTACTGTAAATCTACAGCAGATTCTACTGTAAATCCATTCTACAATGTATTATATTGTAGGTCTACAGTAGATTCTACTGTGTATCTACACTAAGTATTTACAGTGTACCCTATTCCATACAGCTACTATAGTACATATACGGGACTAGCGCATCCTGGTAACTCAGGTATTCGGGGGCTAAACCCTAACTCCTTATCAGGTTCATCCCCTCCCCTCACACCTATAACAAAGGTGTTGATAAGAAATTCAACCATGATGCACTGCTCTGGACAGGAGTCGGGGGCCTAACCACAATGCATTGCTCTGAGCCAAGATGGTGGCCCCCATAGCCTAATGCACTAGTCCCGTATACATGAGTGGTACATGTATAAGGGAGTGGTCATTTTTTAACAACAGGGGGGGGTCGGTGGATTTTCGCGCGAGCGGGTCAAAATTTTTTTGGTCCCCCCCGCGGAAGGGGTCACACATTTTTCGGTCCCCCCTAGGCAGGTTGAAAATGAGGGCGGCCGACCCCTTTCAGCTATAGTAACGCGCGGGCTTTTTCGCTAAAAAGGGGTGTAATTTTTTTGGTTCCCCCCTTCAAGGGGTCCAAATTTTTTTGGTCCCCCCCCAAATCCACCAACCCCCCCCTGTTGTTAAAAAATGACCACTCCCTAAGCCCTCTACACATGCAGGGTTACATGTATGTCACACACAGGGAGGTGTCCTTGGCGGGCCCCATGCCGTCTCTATATCCACAACACGGGTATTGATTGGTAGTTCCTGCTACAAAGACACAGCTGACGATGACAGACTTACTGACAGTGCAGCCAGTGCAGGGCGTATGGGGCATGGTATTGGTGTACATGTGTTGTGCTGCTATTAATCAGCCCAATACATGAGCTAAACATATATATAGAGAGAGAAATACTTTTTTACTTATTTACCATGGAAAGAAGAAACCTAGGGGAAACTATAGGCAATAATAACAATGATTAATATTTATCCATAGGATAAGAGAGTATTAAACCATGTTATCATACAGTATGCTTAGCGGAGGGTTAGGTAGTGCCAATGCCATGTTCTAGAAGGCAGTTCCATGTAGGGGCAGTCACCTTCTGGCTATCAATAAGTCGATCAGTGCCCATCCCTATGCCCTCCTCCTTCTCTCTTTGTCGCTCTGTCTCGCCATCTCTCGCATTCTCTCGCTTTCTGTCTATCTCTCCACCACTCCCTGTCTCTCATGTACCCCCCCCCCCCTTCCCCCTTCCCTCTCTTCCTCCTCACTTCACACTGCCACAGACCATGCAGTCCCCTTGAGGTTTAGAAATACCAGAGAGACCTCTGTACCTCCACCCCACAGTCTGTTTGCCTCTGTATTTCTCTGTTTTTGTCTCTTTGTATCTGTCTTTCTGTCTCTCTGTCCATCTATGTCTCTCTGGCTGCCCAGCCCCTCTGCCGCCCCCGTCCACACAGTGTCTCTCATTGCCAACTGCAGAACCCAATATACCCTGTCCTCAGCAACCCCTACCCCCCCCCTGCCGCCCACCTGTCACCCCCCCCCCCCCCTGTATGAGGGGTATGACATTGGGGACAGCCCCGGTAGCCTTCTCCCCCGGTGCCACACAAGACAAGATAGCCACCACTTGGCACTAGTTCCTCCCGCCGCCGCCAGGGTTGACCTCAGGTTGTGGCCGTGCAGCGGCGCGCGCAGATTTGACAACTTTTCTTGTCTAGTGGTGCGTGAAGGTGTGTTAGATGAAGCATGGTGCCTGCACGTGCCACCCCCCCCCCCCCCCCACCACCCCCACACACACACACTCCTCTCACCTCCGGCCTCACCGGACCTTGGCTACCAGGTGTGTTTCTATGGTAACAAGACCTGTTTTGGCAAGGTGCAAGGCCTTGACCACTGGGCGGAAAGTGCTGTTTTATCTCCAGATTCCTCCTCCTTTCTCCGTTTTCTTTTTTCTTCTTTTTCGTTGAGAAAGAAGATGGTGTTTGGAGTAAACAAGATAAGAGTGTAGGTGTAAGGTCATTGGTGTATGAAGTGGGCGGTGAACCAGTTACACTTGTGGTTATTTCTGACCAAGGTTTGTGTAAATTTAGATTTCCTCAGTTCTGAAAGTATTTGTGTATATGCAGTAGAGAGGAGAAGCAAAATCGAAGTTATTTCAGATGTGTAAGACAACTGCTAACTGTGATGGCGAGAAACAGTTGGAAAGTGTCTTTTCTAGCGGGTCCTCTCCCAAACTGTGCCTGATTGTGTACTGCATGAACATCGACATTTAAGCACATGACAGATTGCTTAAAGGCCCAGTGCCCCTATATATAGCGCTGAGTACTTGTCCCGACTGCACTCCGACTGCCGCTGGAGGGGTACCGAGACCTGCGGGTTTAAACGGGTGGAGCTCTTGAAATTGTTAGATAATGCTGGTACATTTGTACTGTATTAAACGTTGTTGTTCTCAGGCAGTTTCTTATTTGGACCAAAATTATGACTCAGCTTATTGTTTTAACATCTTAACTATATTGCATTTTAGTGGAAAATATCTGGGTCAAAAATCAAGAAGGTGAGGCATACTAAAATGTGGATGAGGGCATGAACGTGTTCCACCTTGAAGGAAGTCGCATAAAAAGTTGAAAAGTTGGTCAAAATCGGACACCATAGCCAAAAGCCCGAAAGGTCATCAAATGATCGTGTCTGTTCGGGGGTCGTCGGCAATCCTCGTGTGGTGTCGGTAGTGGTCGTGGGTGGTCGGGGATGTCCGGGGCACCACGCGCCACCTGGTGTTGTTTGTGGGTACTATACACCAGGTTTTGGCGGGAAGCAGACGACAGTTGTACATCCGGGCATTGTGGGTGTGTGGTGGGGCAGAGACGCGGGGGTCACTGACCACATTGACACTGACCGGGGGTTGTACACATATACAACAGGTAAATACAGGTGTGTAACCCTGTAAGGACAGCATGATGCCTCAAGCTTCAAGTTAACCCTGTAAGGACAGCATGATGCCTCAAGCTTCAAGTTAACCCTGTAAGGACAGCATGATGCCTCAAGCTTCAAGTTAACCCTGTAAGGACAGCATGATGCCTCAAGCTTCAAGTTAACCCTGTAAGGACAGCATGATGCCTCAAGCTTCAAGTTAACCCTGTAAGGACAGCATGATGCCTCAAGCTTCAAGTTAACCCTGTAAGGACAGCATGATGCCTCAAGCTTCAAGTTAACCCTGTAAGGACAGCATGATGCCTCAAGCTTCAAGTTAACCCTGTAAGGACAGCATGATGCCTCAAGCTTCAAGTTAACCCTGTAAGGACAGCATGATGCCTCAAGCTTCAAGTTAACCCTGTAAGGACAGCATGATGCCTCAAGCTTCAAGTTAACCCTGTAAGGACAGCATGATGCCTCAAGCTTCAAGTTAACCCTGTAAGGACAGCATGATGCCTCAAGCTTCAAGTTAACCCTGTAAGGACAGCATGATGCATCAAGGCTTATGTTCATATGTTGACATGATGCACCAATGCAGCACCGGCGAGTGACTTGTTGGCGCACTGTGTTGGTGCATCATGCGGATCCTTCGGGGTATATTAACCCAGTAGGATTGTGCTGCTTGAATGCAGCGCTGGTTAGTTATTCGGCAGGTTAAGTGTTCAGGCATCACAATGACAAAAGGGCATGAGGCAGTAAAGCCCTATGTCGCATATAAAGGGTTGTTCACACACAGAATAGCACGTGCCTGAACTGGGTCATTACAATCGCCTGCCTGATGTTCTGATATATTACTAACAGTGTAGTAAACTATTTGTCTACCACCTCCTGTGAAGGGGGGTAATTCAGGTAATATGGGCAATCTGAGCGGAATTAGATGTCACAACCCCTAGTTATATTCAAATCAAGTAATACCCTAAGGATGCAGGAAACAGGGATTGATTTATAATTTAGATTTAAGGACTTTTGGGTTTGTCTACCACCTCCTATGTAGTCACAGGGGTCAGTGCAAAAAAAATGGCTGATATGCAGAGTGTCCCACACTGTACCTTACAATAGGGAACCTCAGGGGTGAGAGTGTAATGACCCAGTTCATGCACTTGCAGAAAAGTGTGGCAGATTCAGTTATACTAATTCAACATCCAGTCAGCTTATGAGAACTTACTTTCATTCGCTACCTACTGGCACTAATTTCATCTCTGCCAAAAGGCGACCGATCAGCCTGAAACTTACATATGCCATGCTTTTGAAATAATCTATTCAAATATTTAAAGAAAAGGACGTACCCTTTGGGCAGAGTATTTTATTAGACTAACAGATTAAAGCATAAAATTAGAGCAAAAGACTTGATTCCCTTTGCAAAGCCAGGTAATTGGTGCAATAGAATATCGGGAAGCGGTTTATCACCAGATTATCAAGCCGATCAAGCATCTATTTATATGGCTGCGCTTGAATTGATCAATCACTTGAGTTTAGGCGTGTGTGCAGGCATGTGTGTGAGGTAAAGGAAACTCTGTGTGTAGCTTATATTGAAGGTGGTGGGGAAATGGCAATCACACTTAGTCTCCACTACTGCAGTCCATTAAGTGTTTATCCTATTGTGGCCATCCCATAATGACACCTACCCTATGTGCCACATGGGGGGGGGGGGCAGGCTGTGGGGTGTGTGTGTGTGGGGGGGGGGGGGGGCACCCCCTATCTTTTCCACTATGTGTGAACATCACCTCGAATCAGGGACCATAATCAGGGGAGGAAAACAGCAAACAGTGTACCCTTTTCAAGAGAAATTGGGCAAAGTCATATCCGAATCATGAAAAATATACCCTTAATATCACTGTTTAAAATACGATAGCAAAATTGGCAAAACGCTCCCTCGTAATCACTCAGATTGTCTTAACATGGACCTCTTCCGCTCCTAAATTGCCTTAAATTGCCCCCCAAATATGGGGCCAGTGCCCCCCCCCCTCCCCCCCCCCGGGAGGTGGAGGATGGTAGAGGTACAAAATGCAGTTCCCACCTGGTCAGCAGCAGTTAGTTCATGCAGCGCTCACCACGCGGCGCCACCAGACCGCAGCCCCACAGCCCCGCCCTACACCGTCATTGATTGGTCGTCACTGGTCAATGACTCCCCCACCTCTACAACACTACGTCCACCACCCCTACCCCTACCCCCTACCTGCCCCCCACCCCCCAGCCTCCTCCTGCCTCCTTAGGGACCAATAGCTAAATTATACATCCCCTTAATGGGCAGCTATTGTGGATGGCAGCCGGCGGGCGGAGGGCGCCCGACATGGTGGGAGGGGGGAGGTGGATGTGGGGGGGGGGGGGGGGAGATGTGTGTGTGTGTGTGTGTGGGGGGGGGGGGGGTGACCACTAACTGCTGAGGCAGGAGATGTGATTTGGGGAAGTCAGAAAGGGAAGGGATCACTCTATGTGGGGCATAACGGACTGAGGGCTGGAGGGCAACCAGCATTTGGCCCCGCTTTGAACCTTTCCATGCTGATTTTCCTTTAGTTTCTCCTAAATTCTTAAACATCTTTTTGATAATATTTTGTCCAGCCGGACTGACGATGCTGAGAGGGAACATGTGAACAGACATGGAGAATGGAGGATAGGAAACAGTCGGCCCTCATTTCCTCAAATTTGGAAAATGCAAGAAAAAGATTTGAGGAAGCAAATTATCCGAGGAAATAGGTCCAAATATAATGGGACATATATATTTAAGGCAGTTTGCAGGAAGTGAGGGATTCGAGGTAGTAAATATTCTAGGAAGTGAGGGTCGGCTGTAGCCTATTTTAAACATGTTTGTGTGGAAGGACAATGCAGGCAGAAAGACAGGTTTTGAGTCCAAGACACTAAGTCTTTTCAACAATACCAACCCGAGGCCAGAGGGCGTTTACCTAGACACTACGATTAATTGAAATCTCCCTCAGCATATCCCATGATTACCCTTCACCCCAGGGCTTCACCCCCCCCACCCCTCACACCCAGTGGCCGGTAGGTGTGTGGTAGTGTACAGGTGTGGTACAGGTGTGGTACACAGGGGGGGGGGGGGGTCCCAGGTGTGTACCGGGCAGCGTGGTCAGGTGCCTACCGTGTACCCTACCTGGTGGCCCGGGGGGGGGGGGGGGTGCAGGCAGGTAGACAGGCAGGTAGGGGTGCCCCCCCCCCCCCCCCACAGGATGGCGGGCGGTGCGCTACCTGCCCCCGTGCTGCCGCGGTACCCCCCCCCCCCCCCGTCCTACACAGGAGGAGGTCGGCACCGGCATGTGGGATCCACACCTAGGGGGTGCAGAGGAGCCCCCCCCCCCCCCCCCCCTTCAGGTCGGTAGGTCGCCGATATTAAGGACTCCAGGTCACCAATTCGCTTTTCAGACCATTTTACCTATCGTCAAATTTGTCCAAAAGTCGCAAAGTCGCTTAAATTATTGCACCAGGTCGTCGGGTCGCCTGGAAAACAGCCCAGGCTTTTGAGGCTTTGGTCATCGGCTTTTTAGCCAACTATCAGCCTTTAAAGGGACACATGCTTCTCTAATGCGCTCTCCTCTTTCTCGTCATGATTGCATGATTGAATTCAGCTTGTGAATACAATGACTGTTACTCATGCATCATGATGACAAAGGGCATATATATATATATATATACTGCATCAAGTGGTATGGCACACTAAAGACGATATTGTAGATGTTAAATGCCCGGGGCCGGGCCCGGGGTTAAAGGTTTAGAGGCAGGGTACTTCCTACTGAGAGACAGAAGGACAGGGGAAAGGGACAGTAGCGACATAGATAAAAGGGGAGGGCGGACTTTTTAAAGATCAGACCGACGGAGCAAGACAGGAGAGGGATATAGACACTCACTGCATGAAACATTGTCTTTCAGCAACAATATAGCTATGGCTTTACCTTGACATTCACATATCATTTTCTGCTTGACTTTTTGCTGAATAAAAAGGTCCATTTGTTGAGACACAAAGGGCGGTTAGAGAGGAACGGACTGAGACTGCATGAAACTTTGCGTTTAAGCAAGACTATAGTTATGACATTGCATTGCCATTTACAAGGAATTCAATCTACGGAGAGTTGTCACTTTAGGGAGTGATCATTTATTATCAACAGGGGGGGGGCAAAAAAATTTGGACCCCTTGACCGGGGGGGGGGGGGCAAAAAAAATTGGACCCCTCTTGGGGGGGGCAAAAAAATTTAACCTGTTTTGAGCCAAAAAGCCCGCGCGTTACTATGCTTCAAAGGGCCCGCGCGTGAGCGGATTTTCGACCCTAAGGGGGGGGGGGGAAATGTTGACCCCTTGACCGGGGGGGGGTAAAAAATTCTGCACGCTCCGTGCGGAAACCCACCTCCCCCCCCCCTGTTGTTAAAAAATGATCAGTCCCTTAGGGGATCCGGTGTTTTGATTAAATATGAAATTTCATGCAGTGAGACATACCCAGTAAATGACGGATGGGGGTGGGGGGGGGTGAATAAAGAAATGCCCATATATGGCTGTGTCTCACGACCTTGAGCCAATGTTTTTGTCTCTGACCGGGTGCCGTTTCGGACCAGGTGCCGTCTCTGACCGGATGTCACTTTGGGAGTTTAGTTATGTTTTACCAACAGCAGGAGGCTAATAGTAATTACATAACATCTTCTTTACATATCCTTATATATATGAGTATAGGTTAACATTTTAAAAACACGTTTTTCTGACACCAGGTCAGAGATGGCACCCGGTCAGAGAGGGCACCTGGTCAGAGACGGCACCCGGTCAGAGACAAAAACATTGGCTCAAGGTCGTGAGACACAGCCATATACATTTAGTACTAGTATTAATAGTTTGACCTCCTAGCGCAATTAGGAGGACTATACTGACTAGCTATGGCTGCTGTACCTAATCCTCATTACTTCTATACATACCGATACTTTGCCTAAATCTCCTGCAGCCCTAATTGATTAGAACAATTTGCTGGTATTGATCTTCATGTTAACCCTTAAAGGACATCATAATGCCTTCATGCACTATATGCCCTTCTGTTGACAAAAATGTAACCCTGTTCAGAAAATTGCCGGTGCTGTATTCATGCATCATGCCGACCCTACCTAAGATGTTGATACTCTCCTGATTGTTTGGCATGGTGCACCAATGCACCACTTGTGAGTTTTCGTAACCAGCACTGGTGCATCATGACGACAAATAAACTCGAGGCATGATGCGGTCCTTAAATGGTTAAGCCCCCTACTGCCCGAGGGGGTCTGTAGGTGGGTTGGGGTTACACATTCAGACATTATTGATTGGTAATGAGTTATATAACGGCTTTATACTGTCTAGTGAGGTTTAAGGATGCAGTAAGTTAAAGCTATTCAGCTATAACACTATACGGTGTATTCATAGTAAGCGGTATGTGACCTTTATAGACAGTATTAACTGTGCTTTACCTATATACATATGTACATGAGCTCACTTTACTGCGGTAAAGTTGCTGGTAAAGTTGCCCTACTAAAGATGCTGCTAAACCCTACTGGCGAGCTGACAAATGGTAGGGTAAACTGCCCAATTCCCGGACAGGTCCAATTCCCGGACGATTTTACAGCTCAAAGAAGTTTTCTCCTCTCTCCAGCAACTATTTTATTCTATTTTGGTGTCTGTTACAGACATTAAATTGTCACATTGGTCCCAGTGAGTCATTGAGGAATATTGGCATATGTGCTGCCCTCTGTGAGCAATGCCCTGAAATAAGGTAGCAACACCACTGAATTTTGTCCGGGAATAGGACCATACTGAAAAGCACTGTCCGAGAATTGGGCAAAGTACCATGGCTATTTCAAACAAGGTCTAGCCAATAATTAAGTACAGATAAAACCCAAGTAAACAACCTGTAAACTGTTTTTACACATCTAGTCCTCAAAACTACAATAATTGTGGTAATGCTGTCTCCACATACCAAGTTATCTTTAAAAAGGGGAGACTGTCCGGGAACTGGGCAAGGTGTCTGAGAATTGGGCACATTGAATTTCCACAAAGGACCCCCCATAACATAACCTTCAGGATGAGGCGCGATAGGGAGAGCACACGCCAACTGTGTAAAATACATGTATAATTTTAACATGATATAGGTATTGTCTTGTGTACTGCTAGCTGATTACATGAATGTCTACTGCCAACTTTAACATGTATAGGTATTGTCTTGTGTACTATTAGCTGATTACATGGATGTCTACAGGGGTAGACACTAACGCTGGCCTGGGAGCCAATGGCCCGTAGTTTTGGGTCCGGGCCCGTAGTTTTCCGACTATTTACCTTGCTACGGGCCCGGGTGGCCCGTTGCAAGGACCTAATTTTGCTCTACATGCCAGTTTTTATGGCTTGTGAATCGGACCATTATTAAAGTTTCTAGAGAGTAAAACATTTTACTGTAGGCCCTAAGAAATATCCGGGCCCACAGCATTAATCCCGGGCCCACAACTTTCAGAAGCTGTGGGCCCGGGTGGCCCATGGTCTAAAATGTTAGTGTCTACCCCTGCTGTCTACTGCCAACTCTAACATGATATAGGCATTGTCTTGTGTACTATTAGCTGATTACATGAATGTCTACTGCCAACTCTAACATGATATAGGCATTGTCTTGAGTACTATTAGCTGATTACATGGATGTCTACTGCCAACTTGTACTGTTATCTGGTTACATGAATGTCTACTGCCAACTTTAACATGATATAGGCATTGTCTTGTGTACTGCTAGCTGATTACATGAAGGTTTACTGCCACTAACAGAGTTCTCAATTTGTTTCAGACTCAGCTGCAGACAATGACGGCTGTGTGCATTCATGGTGAGTCCACTTTAACCTCCACATCCCCCGCATTCACTCACATTACTGCAATACTGTAGAAATACCAAACAATTTCAGCTTCCAGTTTCCTAGATTGTTAGCAACCTCCTTAAAGCTGGGCCGTCAGGGAATAAGTTCGGCATTTTTCATACCTGGACTTAAGTAACAGTTCCACCAGAGGGCAGCAGTGTTTGGACAGGGGGCCATAGCTGTAAGAGCTGAGCTCCCAGCCCTTAAGAGCCCTCTTGTGAATCAAAACTGAACTATATCCAAAAGTGCTTTTGGTCTCACTTCAACCATGACAGTCAAGCTTTAAAAATGAAACAGGTTTTCCAAACGCTGATATGTTCAAATTCTGAATTATAGTGATAGTCCAGCCTCCCTGTGGTACAGGAAGACACAAGGCTGTGCCTCTACATGGGTAAAAAACGACACGGGCGACACGGCGACACGGCCCTTTTAGGCCATTTTAAAAATCGACGGACCCAGGAAAATTAGAGATAAAAATCGACCCACAGGGTTTTCTCTCTAAGTTCTTATATACCTAAAAATCGACACGGTGCCACGGCCCTTTTGCTTAAAATCGACACGGCGACACGGTCAAAATTCTGGGGACCCATGTAGAGGCACAAGGCTGCATGCACTCTGAGAACAGTTGCACTGCTGTAGTGCATGTATGTTTGCATTTAAGTAAACTCAAGATGTTTAAGCAGCTGTAAAGTCAGATATGCCATGTAAATGTCTCATGAAGGTCACAACGTCATTCAAGTACCCTTAAGGGTCATTTATTCAAATCAAATATGCTTAAACTAATAAAGTCCTCTTTTGAGGATATTTAATCTACTTAAATGCAAACATTCATGCAGCGTTATCTTTGAGAGGAGAGTCCAGCTGACTTCTAATAGAGGGTCACTTTGATAGATTTATTTCCCTGTGAACATTCATAATAAGTGTATACATAAAGGTAGACCTGGGAAGTCACCTAGATATCTGCGTGCTGACCTGGGAAACGGGTGCATTTAAAGTTTGTCGCGAATCAGGTTCAAGTTCCCTCCTGTTTTGAATAAATCTATTATGTCTCAAAGGAAGGGAATCCACACAATGTATGCAAGGAAATAGTATATAGACACTACCCCCACCCAGCACTAGCCCCAGTCCCACCTATTGAGACCTCTAAGGAGCTCTCCTGTTGACTTGGTGAGAAAAGCCACATACTGACCGGAAGTAGAATTCCCCAAGTGGTCACTCTTGACCTTGACCTTACCTGAGTGGGTGGGATGCACCGACAGAGCCGGCTGGCGGCAGAGAAAGGAACTACAAGTGTATATATAAATAACAAAGACATCCCACAATGCTAACTGGTATTTGGTTGTCTATAAGGTGCTTCCCTGCTCCTTTTTTCGGCACTGCTTGTTTTTCTGTGAGGCTTATCTTGTTGTGAACCGGATCCAGCAAACTTGCACTGGGGGGATTGCGTTAGGTGCTACATGCCCGACAACAAGACCGTGTCAACTAAATCCCATCGACATTCCGCGACTCTCTCGAAAACAAAAAGCCCCCTCTTTTTGAGTTGAAACAGAAAACAAAACCAGCGATTCTTTATTTGTGGCTGTGCTGTTCTGGGAGGGGATGTATGTAAGCCTTCCCCAGTGAGCGTGGAGTGGGGAGTTTGTTGAAGTTTGGTCTCATCCATGTTAAGTGGGCTCCTCCCTGAGCCACCACACAGTGAGTGGGGTGCAGACTAGAACAAGGTAGTAACACAGGCAGGGTTCCCTCCTCCACCTCCCTGCCTACATGACTTAAGTTCAAGAGTCTGCTCAGCAGGAACCGCAGCTTTTGTACATTGTCGCTAGGTGGCAGCACCAACGCCCTCACCGCCTCGTTCTGGTAACACCTTGGACACACGAGATCTCGGGTATCGCGAGGTCTGGTGAGAGTTGGAGAGGGTGGTCAGGTATCGGCAGGTACTTGTGTCCCCTCTCCCCCTCTCTACAGCCACAACCACCATCTCTACGTCCACACCTACGTCAAAGATGCAATTGACGTCCGACCACCTAGTGGCTCTTGTACCTTTGTGTGTGCAGGGATAAAATGGTCTGAGGGGACAAGGAGGGAGGAGGAATGGGGATGGTCAGAGGAAGGGTGGCACACTAGTTCATTTGTGTGCTTGCTTCATGGTGGCGGCGCCATGTCGAGCACGCATGGTAAAAAGCAAGATGGCCGCTGTGATCCAAGATGGCGGCGGGAAGTGAGGTTGCGTGACTGAGTGTGTGTCGTATAGTTGTGTAGGAGGCTGTGTAAGAGGTTGTACCAGTCCGCATCCCACAGTTGTCAACAGACAATAAATAGATTATGATTGATAATATGAAACGAGTAGTCACCAGTGACAACACTTTCATGGCCCCAACATTTGTAATCAGGCCAAAAAAACTAGTTGTGCTCAGGTATTCCGACCTACCCTATTTTTTTGGACCGACCCTAATTTTTTCTTCTATATATATAGTTTAGGCATTATTGGGATTTTACTACTAAAACAACCCTTTTAACTTGAACAAATTGATCGAAAAGATGAGAAATGGGAGAGATTTTCTCTCCTAATAAAGAAAATCGACCTACCTACCTTATTTTAGCGGCTATGTTACCTGAACACGACTACCGGTATATTTTTTGCTAGGCCTAGTCAAATATCTGGTATATACTGGCTCATTTAAGCTGAGATACATGGAATAGCACCAGAGTGCGTGGGAATGTTATACAGAGCTGAGGTTTTGTATAAGTGAGTGATAGTTTCCAGACAAGAACATGCTAATGTAACTTATATTGTTTATCCTGCAGCACAGCAAGCATCCCGCAACCATCATAATACTCTTATCTATGATCCCAACACAGACACATCCCCATCACACAGAAGAAAAATAACACAACAATAAATAAAAGATAAAAAATAACTACAAATAATAGTGGTTAAATAAACACAAACAGATCATCATTATACCACTAACCATGCATGGACCTCCCCTCTCTGCCCCACGTGCGGATTAACCGCTCCGGTGACCTTGAATGCTGACCTTGGCGGGTTGCCATGGTGACCTGAGGTGGGTAAGGTCAGCTGTGTGGTGTCCGTTAGCATTGATCTTATGGTGAATCATGAACGGTGCTTCTTGACCTCTACCAGTGCACAGACAGCCTCGAACACAAATTTATATCTTATAAAAATGATCCGGAATCCTGGATCATTTTTAATGAGGAGTGTGGGTTTGAATCCCACCATGGCACAATAGGTATTACGTTTAATAAAAACTGTGTTTAATCCATTTGAGGCATAAATATCACCAATACTGATATATTTATAGCACATATACAATATGTTACTAGGTAATTTAGTTCAATTCAGGTGTTTTGTGCAGATATCAATAATGACACTAATTGAGCCACAGTGGGGTTCGAAGCCACACTCTCATGGTTGCTGATACTAGTGGGCAGTTAGAGTATAGCAGGGTATGTGGGCCAGTGTAGGTACATATGTCTAATTACCCTCCCAGACTGTACACGTACAGTCAGGGCCCGAGACTGGTGCACAGAGGGACCAACTTGGCCTGATTATCCCTTTAAGGACGGCATAATGCATCAATAGCATCATAACCTTGGTCATCATGATGCATGAATGCAGCCCTGGCAAGTAACTCACAGGGCTGCATTCAGGGATTGTGAGTACTCTTCACCTTACAACCTCAGTGTTTGAAATGATAACAGCATATCTCAAATCGCGGTTGAGGGTCCAGCATTGCCAGACTCTCGAGCCATCTAAATAAAAGCTCCAGCATAGCCTGACTCTTACTACTGGTAAAGGGCTTGACTGTAGTATGTGAGTGCTTTTGGCGACCAAGCCAGCTTCAGGCTGAGTATCCAGACTGACGCTGATATCTTCTGAGTGTTGCTACAGAAACTACAACACAGTAATGGCAGCAGTTCCCCATGCAGGCACTCTCCCAGCACAGTCTCAATAAGACTCTGCCAAACGCTCAGACTTTAAGAACTCTTCTGTAGAACAAGGGAGGAAAGTGGTACTACTCGTCTTCCTATGGCCAACTGACACAGCAGTCTCCCTACTCGAAAAATAGTTCTCATGAATATCTTCAAATTCTATCATGGATACACAGCCAATACTTTGTAAGTTTGAATATTTGCTCTTCACATATTCCTTTAAATATTTGAATCGACATTCATTGGAGTAAATGAATATTTCAAAAGCATGGCGTAGTTAAGTATTCATGGTGATCCGCCGCGTTTTGTCAGAGAAGAAATAGTGGCGGTAGAAATGCATGGGAGAATCTGCTGGAAGAAGCCTCTGACCCTGTATCTAGAAGAAGCTGTCAATACGAGCAGGGAATGTCAGGTATGCCGCATGTTGACAGAACCAGACACATAGACACACACAATTGTGGTCAGGAAAAAATATTGATTTTTACTCAGTATATATATGAGGAATATATGTTTTTTTTCCTGCCGCGGTATAGACATATCCTTTAGGCAAATAGCCGCAACATTAAATAGACGTACATTGGGTTTGTGACCCGGTGGTTGATACTACCACTGACTTGTAACACGGGGGGATTTAACCCTCTGAGGACAGCAGAGTGTTTTAATACAATTTACCCTTTTGTCAGCAGTATTCCTGAAGTCCTGCGAAGTAAGGGAGTGGTCATTTTTTAAGAACAGGGGGGGTTGGTGGATTTTCGCTCGAGCAGGTCGAAATTTTTGGTCCCCCCCATGGGAGAGGTCAAAAAATTTTTGGTCCCCCCCCTCAGGCAAGTTGAAATTGAGCGCGGCCGACCCCTTTGAGCTATAGTAACGCGCGGGCTTTTTCGCTAAAAAGGGGTGCAGTTTTTTTGGTCCCCCCCTCAAGAGGGGTCCAAATTTTTTTGACCCCCCCCTTCAAGGGGTCCAAATTTTTTTGGTCCCCCCCAAATCCACTAACCCCCCCCTGTTCTTAAAAAATGACCACTCCCTAAGTCACTTGTGCTGCATTCACACATCATGCCGACCCAGCTCAGGGTTGAAATCTCCACAGCGACAGTATGATGCAGTGAGGCCAAAAGCAAGTTGGTCACCAGTTCTCAGTTCAACATGATGACACATGAATATGTCCCTTGAGACATCAACCTATCTCTGAACTCTTAACCCTTTCAGGGCCGCATAACGCTTTAAAAATATGGCCGTGCCATTTATCTTCATCACGCATTTATGCAGCCCTAGTGAGTAACTCGCCGGCGCTGCATTGGTGCATCGTGCAGACCCTTTGGGAGTGTATCAACCCTGCAGGTGCAGGCATGATGCTTGGATGTAGCACTGGTGGGTTACTCACCAGGGCTCCCGGGGGGACCACTCCCTCAGCCTTACTGACTATGTGTGAACATGATTCCAAGGGAAAGGGTATGTTTTTAGACCTTAGGCACGGACCTGCGAGGGCCCTTGGATAGGGTTGCTTTTTGGGCAAATTTGGAGAATAAGGGGTACATATTAAGGCCCAATGACTAATAAAGCTGTTCAGATTAAACTTGTGTACGTATTTTCTCTACATAAGAAATATTAGGGTATATTTTAAGCCTACCTTTTTTTGTGATTTTCTTTGATTTTCCTTGGTCACCCTTTAAAAGGGTATGTTTTCTGTTAATTTTCCCGTAAAAAGGGTGCTTTTTTGTTGATTAGTCTCCCGTGATAAGGGTGTCAAATTTGAGGTGATGTTCACACATAGTTACTATAGAAAAGATAATAAGGACCAGGGCTGCATTCATGCATCATGACGACCAAGGGCATGAAGCATTAATACACTATGCCGTCCTTGAAGGGATACAGGGTCGCGCTACCTGCTGGGCAGACGACAATCAGCAGCAGACGACGCGGCGTTCCTCCTTTGAGTCTGCAGCAGATGACGGCGGGAATCTAGTTCAGCCGCCACCCGCCGTGTGGCGCCACACCTGGGTGTCTGTCTGCACACATTGTTGGGGCTGCAGAGCCCCCCCCCCCCCCCCCCCCCCCCGAGGTCGGAAAGTCGCCGAATGAAGGGGTCCAGGTCACAAAGTCGCTTTTTTGGACCTCCTTAAGTATTGTCAATTTTGTCTAAAAGTCGCCAGGTCACTTTTATTATTGCATTAGGTAGAAAGTCGCCTCGAAAATCGCCCAGGTCGCCAGGTTGCTTTTGATCCATCTGCAGCCACATGTATGTCATAAGTCGTGTTGCTTCCTTCCTTCAAGTCCTCCCTAGTTTATAACTCCAGTCCATGCATCCTCCATTCTTGATCACTTCGTTTCTCCCTTCCAGTTGCACTGGCCTCTCAAATTTCGTTATGTGTCCTCCGCGTCCTCCCATGCTCAGGTTCCCCATTACCATGCCTCTACATTGGTAAAACTCGACACTTGCGACACTATATCAATCATCATTATCATATTGATATCAAAGGAATCCTATCGCAAGAGAGTATAATATTGATAAATCATCATTTATCTTGTGCTGGCTTTTGACCAGGAACCCATCAGGCATCTGACCACGCGCCTACTTGAGCCTAGATGTGCCCCTTAATTATTTCGCAAGTGTTTGGGGGTATTTTGGCCAAAGTTGCCTCATTCCCTTGGTCTCAGAAACATACTTCCCAGGCTGTGCAAGTACACATAGGTACACATTCCTGACGACAAGACCCCCCTCCCCCCCTCCTCTCCCTGACCTGCCCTCCCATGTCTTGATGCCATGACGCTGGGCGGCAAAAGACGTACCGTCATATCTCACGTAGCAGACGACAATAGCAGTAGACGCCGCTCATTATCCACTCACTCCCGCCATTTTGCGGCGTCCCAACATGGCGTGCGGAGCACCGTGCGGCGGGCGGCGGCAGAACTAGGAGCTGAATGTCGTCTGATAATATCAGGATAACATCAGGACATTGTCTTTACCTGGGAGGGTGGCGGGGATCAAAGGGGCGGCCTCCAGGGGCGGCCCACACCAGGACCTCGGCAGGAGCAGGCAGGGCACTACATTCAAAAAGTAAACTTGTCTCCAGACTCTTCCAAGTGACGGTCATAAAATAAACGAGTCAAAAACTCATCTAAGTGACATGGAAGCGGGTCTTCTAGCAGGAGATAGAAGACCCACTTGGCATGTGCCAGCCCAAAACCCGACATTTGCCAGCTCCAGATTCTATTTGTGAGATGGTAACCTGACAGGTTAGACAACTTTTAAATTGTTTATTTTATGATAATCACTTCGACGAGTCTGGAGACAAGTTTATTTTTTCAGTGTAGTACATGTATAGCACAGCCTCAGGTATAGGTGGCATGTAGGGTAGAATGTCTTCTGTGTTTGCGTGGCTTTTATATACCTTTCATGATAATTTTGGTCAGGGTTCCATGGTTATGATCCATAAAGATCACGATCAGGGCATCCTTTTTGCTTTATGCTAACCCTTTAGACCCTTGTTCATAAAAATGCCATTCTATAAGCAGGTTAAGTTTAAGTCGCCAGTGTTGCACTGTCGAAGGGTGGACATATTGATGGGAAAACCCATAAGAAATATCATGACGTCATTCGGGGTGTATGCATGAGGGGGTTTCTATGTCCCCCGTCAAATTTAAGAAATGGTCATGTCGCATGTGACACATCTATGCGGCTTGACAATGTACATGTCCTATATCAATCCAAAGAAATACTCATGAATTTCCCGTCGCTGTCTTTTTTAACCTGTCGCTTATCACTAGGCCTCATGTCGCATGTCGATTTTGATAAATGACCATGATTGGCATGTCATCATTTAGATTTGAGTTTTGGACTTTTACCACAGTGCATGAAAGGTTTAGCGGGGCCTGTGTGTTAGTAGTATAAGACAGTGGTACAGGGTTCACCCTGCTGTGGGATTATCTCCCCGTGACTGCAGCAAAAGAAGCCCTACCTACCTGCCTGCCCTGTATACCCCTGCAGGACACCTTCCCCACCCACCACCAGAGGGCACCACCCTTACTGTACACCTGGGGCCCTGTACAGGGGGGCCCCATATCACATGTCGAGTTTAAGAAATGGACATGTCGCCTGTCTCATGTTCAATTTACACATGACTTATTCTTTCCCTCATGTTCCTGAGCACTGTGTCCTATGTTGAATTCAAGAAATGCCCAATGATGTCATATGTTGAATTCAAGAAATGCTGATACTTATGTCACATGCCAAATTAAGGAAACGCCTTTGTCAAATCCCGCGCCAGTAGAATTTTAGAAATGCTCATGATGCACGTAGCATTTGTTTATGTGACTTAGAAAATTTAAGAAATGCATATGACACCATAACGAATTTCAAGAAAATTATGCTCTTATGTTGAATTTTGATAAATGGTCATGTCACATACCAAATTAAAGACATTCCCTCACATATGTTGCATCAAACTAATTTCGAAATCAAGAAAAGTCCATGTCAAATTTCAGAATGCTCATTATGCATATCAGATTTATAAAGGTGTTAATGCAACTTGGAAAAAATAGAAATGCATGTTGCGCCATGTCGAATTAAAGATATGCCCAACGATGTCATTATGTTGAATTTAAGAAATGCTTATGTCAGACGTACCAAATAAGAAATGCCTTTGCCACATGTCAAATTTAACAAATTTGCATGATACAACATTAAATTTAGTAAATGCCTATGTCACATGTCGAATTTTTGAAATGGTCATAGAGCATGCGGAATTGTTCATGCGACTTGGAAAATTCAAGAAATGCCTATGGTGCCATGTCAAATTTCAAGCAATGCCCTTACATTGAATTTGATCAATGTTCACATCACATACCAAATTCAGGAAATGTCCATGTCACATGTTGAATTCAACATATATCCGACGAAATTTGAGAAATGTCCCATGTCGAATTCAGGGGTCCCCGGCCCTCCGGGTGGTGTTTGCTGAGATACAGGACATAATTTCTGTTTGTACTTGAATGTCAGCCGCCAATGGCGGGGTAATACCCCTACACAGAACAGCCAGATACTTATTTGATGCACAGGGAATGAGTGAGCAAAGGAGGGCTGGATATTGGAGCCGCAGAAAGCTTTTAAAAATAAACCCGCTTGGAGCTGGACATACCTGGGGTGTTGGTGCACAATGGTGTAGGAGGCTGGTGGCAGGGGAGGAGGCTGGTGAGTGGGTGGAAGGGGCAGAGGACTTAACCCCACCACAAGGCAGCCAACATGCTAGTGTTTGTAGTGAGATTGGTAACACTAACTGGTGCTGGGGCCTGCCTTCTACCTCCATGTCACACTTAGGCTCCTTTTCTGCACCATAAGGGGTTGGTATGAAGCGTTTTGTACCCCTGCCTACTTCCAGCCCCTATTGCCGACAATGTCACAACCTGTAAAAACACATCACAGACATTCCTCAGGGTAAAAGCAGGTCTCAGATATTGATATGTACTTTTCCTCTAGTATTATATAATTCTAGCTCAAAGTTGCTTAAAATGTAGATTTTGTAGCAGTAAAGCTATGAAATTGACTACATTTCCTCTATAACACCTTGGAACAACTTGCATTTGGCTACTCCTCAATAGATAGCACCCTCTATCATTATATATAAATTAATTTTTGTCTTCTTAATTCTAACAACATTATCTCATTGATGTATTTAAAGTGAGCAGAAATGGAGTTGAGAATCTCAATTGCAAGATCTCAGAGTAGAATGCATTCATGCAGTTTGACCTAGTTGTAACATGCATGTTAGAGCTACAACCAGCTTCACAACAGGGAAGGGTCTAAACAAGGGTGTGGTACATGGCACATCATGAGGCACTTCATACAAGTATCATGTAACATGTCTGACTCAGCTGTTAGTTGCATGAGTCCAAGAAGCAACTCCCATTTGCAGTCTTTGTAATTTGAGGATTTCAAACTGAATTCAAATTGCAGCTTTAGCTTTGTGTTGATACATTTCAATTAGAATTTGACAATGTTCTATGCATGGACCCTTATCTAGTGGATGGCTTACTGTGACCAAAATGGACTACATGTACCATAAATTAAAGGCAATACAGAAGAACAGTTATACATTTTGAAAATGTTATGAAAAATATTTATACTTTCATATTATAAATGCAGATAAAATGTGATATATCTTGTATCTTATAAGAAGAATATGGAAGAGGGCAATCATAATAATCGTTTGACATGACACACCGCAGCAAGGCGCGAGCTCCAAATTAGCACATGTCGGCACGTAAATCATTTCACATTTTACAACGACTTCCTCTGATGACACAAAAAGGACCTAAACCGCCGCCTAATCCAAGAAGATAGTTCTATAGACTACCCATGTCCCCCTAAAATGGCCCACTTATGCGCATGCCCCACGTTAATCCCAGTGTATCCCCCTACACACAGCGGCTATTGGGACAGGTAGGTAGGCAGGTACAGGTATGGACTCTTCTCTCACCTCAGGCCCCTTAAGCTGTACACTGTAAAGGGTGTTGTCACTCCATGAGCCAAAGTAACGCCATCGGCTTGAAAATGTCGAAAATATGAATCCCCTTTCCATTTCATGTCTTTTTTTGTAACAAATAGCACTTTTTCAACAATGCCTCAAAATGTCCCTAATTTCTTTGAAAACATGTTTTTTGAGATCTTCTCTTTGTAATTTGTAACAAAATAATTGAATGAACTGAAGAGCTTCAATTCACAATTTTTTCAGCAGACAACCTTTTTTTCTATGTCCTTGGATTTGCTTTTGACAAGGACCCTTTTCCTTGGTTCTGAGGACATTTTCAAATGAGATGCACTGTTTATGGGTAAAATTTCTCTCTGTACCCTACATTTCTTGTGCGGTTGGTGTCAGTTTTAGCGCAGAGTGCTTTTACCGGGGCGTCGGGCACTGACAACACTGTATCGGGCTGTGTCCACACCCTGTGCCTTCTGTACCCCAACCCGCCTGTTGAACCAATACTCATAATAGACACAGTCAAAACAGCCATGCCCTCACACACCCAACTATGGCAGGCAGCACTGGGAAATGCTGGCTTTAAGGAATACTCCTAGTATGAAGCTTTCATACTGACAACTTAACTGACAACTTGAAGATTGCTTCAACTGATTTAGTCTCATGTTTCATGAAGCCAACAGACAAAACAAGGTTATTTCTAAAGATGCAGGCAGTGGGATTGTCTCAGATTGATGTTGGTCTTAATTAAGACAGTAAGACATGTTTCAACCATTTGGAGACCACGTGATGCCTCAAAGACTTGATGCACCATCATACTGCCAGCGAGTAACTCATATGCATTTGTGCAGAATACTGACACTTCGGGCATATATTAGCCTTGTAGATTTTTCTTGACACAAGAATGCAGCACCAGCAATTCAAGGAAGTAAGTAGTGCTTAAATTGCTGCTTCCGGATCCCTTACCTACTGAAAGAGTTAATTAGCAAGTATCTAGCAATTCATAGCTCTGACCAAGAGCGGGGAGCAGAGTTGGAGAAATATACTTTCAGGTTTTCCCCCCTCGGCCCCCCATACTGACATGCCTCCAGACCCCAGTCTGACACTCTGTCCACACTAGGGGAAGCCATCAGTAAACAGCGCCACCCCAGCCCCTGGTGGAGGTGTGAGACACTAGCAGGTACAGAAGGTAACTGGTGTCTTGTCTACCTGACCCCCCCCCCCCCCCACACACACACACTGCCCTACCCAGTGGTGACATACTGATGGCAGCAGGATGGCAGTGGTACTAATTGTTTCAACACACATTGGGTAGGGCCCTGGGCTCTGGGCTTAATACTCCTCATATGTCAAGTAATTTTTATTGAATATTTTTATCAAGTCTATCTGAACATAAAGAGAAAAGAATAGAGAAATTGTGTTTACTGCAAAAAAGACTCTGTCTTTTTTAGGGCTTCCCTTCAGTAAATTTTTCAAACTGTGACTGTTGGTATAGATTCTGATGCAGTCCCGATGTACACAAGGCAATGCCTTTTCCCCTAAAAATCCTCGTACAGGGCTTTTAGAAGTCTTGTACAGGTCAAAATAAGCATTAACATATTTCTAATACAGCTAATCAAGAGAAAGTATGGTTAGGTATTGTCTAAATGCTCAGGCCTGTGTCCTATAATACCGTATTCCATATAAATTGCCAGGTGAATTAACGAATACGTCTTACAATACCAGTCTGCCAGCCATGGGGTACAGACCACAGTCTATGAGATTGTGTGTTTGCTCATGATAGAATAACGTGAATAATCAATCAATGATCCTGTAGAGGGTACCAGGTGATATCTCCCCCCCCCCCCCCAGTACGTATCTGTGTGGGTGGGGGTGACTTATCAGCCTAGAACTGTGGTAGTGGAGGCTAGACCACAAGTCCCACAACAAACACTGTGTAGGAAGGGATCGGCTACAATCTGCAGGAAGGTCTTAAAGCTACAGATAAGTCCCTGAGTGTCAGGGAGTGGTCGAACCTTACCTATTCATGTGTCAACATTGGTAAACATGAGTGTGTACATTCTGTGTTGTGTGTAGGTGTAGAAGTGTACATCAAGGAGTCAGTCCCAAGAAGTCTAATCCCACAGGGAAATTCCAACAAATGCCTGCTGCAGATTGAGGCAATCCTATTTCAGTTTTGAGACTTTTCATCAAATTGTGTAAATTAGAAATTTGATGAAATATACAAACCTGGCATTGCCATTGAATTTGGCAACTCTTGCAGATCAGGGTCTGCTGACTTTCAGATCATTAGCTAATACGGCCTTCTGCTGGTGGCATTTTCTTCAATCATGGTGAAAATATGTCTGTACATTCTTTTACCTTTCTTAATGGCTTCTTCTGTAAATCTAGATCCATGGGCTAAATTCAAGCATTATCATTGACAATCTCTTTCTCCAGTGCAATAAGGTGACCTCCCAAGACTTCAATGATAGAAATTATCTTCCCCCAACATTTAGTTATGCTGTGTAATCTTGTCATAGGAGTACTGATAATAGAAACTTCTTGTTATATCAGGAGCCCATTTTCATGGTCCCGATTCTTTATATAATTAGTATGTGTTATAACAGTAACATTGCTTATAAGGAGTAAATTTGTCTGGTCCAAATTTGAGGGTCCAAAGGCCCTCCTTACAACAAGAATTTACTGTGGTCCCATCTTCTTATCTCTCACCTTTCTTCTCCAGCCTCTAGCCATCATAAGGCTGAGAGGGGTAGGGGCTCTGTAATCTCATTGCTACAATTGGTGGCAATGTAGGCAGTGGTTGACAGGAGCAGGGGTACAATAACCACTATTGTCATGTGTGGCATCTGTTGTGAGGACCTAAACAGACAAAGTCTGAGGGGGCAGGGGTACTGAAGTACTGAAGGGTGTGGGGCTATTGAGCTGCTATAATCCCATTGTTGTTAACCATTTAAAGGCAACATTGTGCTTTAAAACACATTGTCGGGTTATTGTGCTTTGATTTAGCAGTGGTGAGTAACTCGCCAATGCTGCATGGGTGCATTACGCCAACCCTACGGTGTTGATACTCTCTCGAAGAGTCAGCATGATGCACATATACAGCGCTGGTGACTTACTCACTGGTACTGCATTGGTGCATCATGACCACAAATGACGGCATGATGCCCTCCCTAGAGGGTTACCCAGGTACATACTGCGGCAGACGCTGGTGTCGGCAGGAGGTCTGCAGGACACCGCTGGTTCCGGCTTGTCTCAGACTCACAGACGACATTTGGAGATTTTGGCGGGAAACATCGTATTAAAGTAGCAGACGACAATTAACTCGTGTCGCCACTCCGTCAAACAGGGTGCATTGTGGTCCGTCTGAGGGGGGAGTGTGATGTTTGAGCAGGCTGATTGGGGGATGGGACGGACAGGAAGTCAAACTGCCGCCAGACTTACTGACTACTGCCTCCAGGGGCCACCAGGGGGCGCCAGGGGGCGGGTCGGGATCACAATCTCCCAGCAGATTCTCTCATTCATTTCTATTAGCACTACTTCCTTCTCTGGCCAAATAAAAAAAAAGGTTTGTTTCAGGTTACCCGACCCTACCTAGCAAAACAGGGCCGACCCTAGAAATTTTTATGCAATTTTGAAAAAATATCTATATTTTGGGTCATTTTGGGGCTATTTAAGGGTCGATCTGATAGTTCACGAGTCGAGGCGGTCGTCGGCGAGTCGGCATTGTAGTTCGTGAGTCGATTTCTGGGTACTTTTCAGGCTAAAGTAAAAAAATAAAAAATAAAAAATCAAAAAGAAATCCGACCTACCTACCCTAGATTTTCAGACCATGTAACCTGAAACACACCTTTTTTTTTTTTGGGCCTCTGCCAAAACGTGGCGGATTATCCTGATAACTTTACCTATGCCATGCTTTTAGAAATATTCTTTTATACAACTATAAACTGATTAACATAATTCAAGGAATGTATAAAGAACAAATATTGGAAATAACAGAAGTATTGGTGATGTTTCCAAGGTCGAACTTAGACATTTTCTTAGAACTATTTTTGGTGTATTGTGTTTTGGCAGCATCTTATTTGAGACTGTGCTGGGAGAGTGGGAGGATCAGACTGGAGTGGGTGGGGTAGGGTAGGAGGGGTAGGGAGGGGTAATAGGGGTAAGCAATGGGATTAGACATAGGGTACACAGTGGCAGACACTCTGAACCCTTCACTGACAGCATACTGCTTTAATGTGACATGCCCTTTGGCAACGCAGCTCTGCTGAGTAACTCACCCGCACTGTGTCGGTGCATCTTACCTACCCTTCAGCAATGTATCATACCCATACGGCCAGCATGACGCATGAATGCAGCCTTGGTGAGTAACTCGCCAGGACTGCATCCATGCATAATAAAGACCAATTGTATATGTATTATAGTGCAATAAAGCACTCTGTGACCATTAAATGGTTAAAGTGTGTGTAGGTGGGTGGTGGTGGGGGAGGTGTTAGTTATCTACTTCTGCCACCAGGATCGTGGTGGTGGTGTCTGTGGTGCATACATGTTGTAGAATTCCCAAGAATCAAGTCATATTGGAAAATTGAGAAATTCACAATCAAACTGGAAATACTCACCAAGCATTGGGAAATCGATATGCTCGGTTAAATCTAATTAAAACGATCGAATTGAAAACTTGAAATAGTCTGGCATCATGTATGTACAAGTTATTTTAATGTCTCAAGGACAGATGTATTCCATGATCACACATCGATTATTGCAGAACAAGAAAGGCCTTCAACTGAAAGAAAGAACTACAGAGTTATTTCCAGCAGTTCTTCTGGTTTCTGCCCACAGTTTACCCCCAAATAAGACATCAGCCAAAATTAACTTCCAATAAAATCTGTCAACACTTTGCCCACAACTAGCTATAAATGAAGAGAGTTCAAAAGAAATTGGGGAGAGTTGAATCCTTATCTCGTGTAGCTGGTGATGTATGTGCAGTGTGGTATCTGATTAACCCGTTGTCCGCTGGACCATCTCCTACTGTAGGGGCAGGTAGAGGGAGCTAGTAGTGGCCCGTTCCCCGCACTCCATATGACAAACTGACACCATCCACGTTCAGCCCTTCGAAAATATACCCCTTTTTCACTAATTCTGGGTGTAAAGTACCCCCTTATTTGGGCAAAATCACTAATATTTGAGACCCAAAACACACCCCTTTTTCTGCGAAAATGCAAACACATGTTATAACTCGCTTACTTTGGAAGTCACATACATGTACTAAATATTGTTGTAGCACTTTCACACATTCATATTTAACATTTAAAATTAGTAGCTTATGGACATAAAACCATATTGTGTCTATAACAAGGCAGATACTCTGTGCACATCTATATAGCTGAGAATGAAGGTTATGAATGCTAACTCAGGCTGAATTGAGACCCCATATTTTCTATTTTCACAAAGCTGTTATGAAAAAAAGACTCCATATTTCTAAATTCCACTGACATGCAAATTCAGGGAAAACCACCCCTTTCCTTTGCGTTTTCTGAACAAGGATGGTGTCTGTTTCCATACGGAAGTGCGGGGACCGGGGCTAGTGGTCAGATACAGGTAATCACCTGGTAAACATAGCCTGCTGTAAGGGGGGGGGGTAGAGGTCTTAGGGTGAAGGGGAGGACACAGGTGAGCTACATGGCACACGAGGAAAGGTGTGGTCCTAAGGTACTTGGACACAGAATCAAGGCTAGCTAGATAGATTTAGTATAGATGGTACCTAGGACTTTCTGATGGAGCTCTGTAAAGACCTGCTTCAATTTACAAAAGTTATCAAGAGCTATCGATGGGAATAATGTAGCAAGTGACTGGAGCTTTCTGTTGAGGACGAACAGGATTTCCCTCTGACAGTTTATGTGATGTAGAAATCTGTCTAAATATACAGATATCTTTTGATTTTTCCACAAGGATTGACCAAAGGAAAACAGGATGAGGCCTGTTTTTCTAGGTAGGGTCAGGAAACCTGGAAACCCCTATTCCTGGTGTGTGGGGGCAGAAGGAGGGAGGAGGTGATTTACATTGTTGGATACAGGTAGAGCATTATAAAGAATGCTGTGGTTAGTCGGAGGCAGGTATAGGGTAAGGTGTGGTGAAGGTGTGTGTGTGGGGGGGGGGGCTCAAGAAAGGGGCAGTTCTGTATGTATAGCAGGAAGAGTGGGGTAGAGAGGTGGGGGGGGGGTGATTTGAGTTTGAGGAGGGCAGTGGTGTACCAGGATTTAATTATCTGCTGTTTATCTACTCTCTGTGTGCCTTCATTCCTTCCTGCCCCTACCACAGAGGCTTCCCTGCCCCCAGGCCCCTCCTTACCTAAAGTATAAACCACTGCTCTGGGAGGACACAGCAGCTATATAACTAATTATCTGTTACTAAATAATAGATACTATCTCTGTATGTGTTATTACACCACATTATAGCAATGTTAAGCTATTGGAGGACCTGAGATTAAGTATGTGATATGCACCCTTTACTTTGTTTTAAAAGGTAATCATATTCATTGTCTGTGGTTTTATGAATGATTCATAGAGAATTTGATTTCAGCCTTGAGTGCATTGTAAAGGGTATAAGAGGAAAATGAATTTTAGATGCTCACTGGCTACTACAGACTTTTCTTTACTGAATCTGGGGTGCACACCCCCTGAAGGAAAGATATTCTGGCCTAAGGGGTACAAGGGTGTAAGGTTATCCTCATGTGTCAAAGGGAATTGCTAGTTCCTACACAGAAGCCACCTGATGGCAAAAATCGAAGCTCATGAAAAGTATTCTTTAAGCTGTATTTGTATTCCTACACAGACCACCTTCCCTAAATCAACTATTTGTATTTGCTATTTGGATAGTATACCTCCATTGTTCACATATATTCACTGCTAGGACACCAATAGGATCCTATATTCAAGGCAAAAGAAACATTTTTCCAAAATTCATACCTTTCTCATTTCATCCGTGACCCCTTGTTTTATTGGTCTTAAATGTTTGTATAGATGTCCATTATACATTCCCAAGGTTTCGTTGCAATCTCAATAGAAGAAGGGGAATATCCATGACAGATAATGTGAAAATGCTGTTTTCCCATTCATTTCTATAGTTAAGGTACTCCTTTGCTCAAATGGTTGTATCATGAAAGTTAGTACCGGGACATGGCAATTTCTTTTGATTTTCTATTAGATAATACATCAAACTAACATAATTCTGAGTTATTTGCAAAAGTCAATAGAACATCAGTAATCCTGCGACAAGTAGAAAGTACCTTTAAGTTAGGAAGGCTATGATAGCTACATTAGTCTTGGTGCAATGCTCTAAATCTGACCATCAAGAACTAGCTTCTGTCAATGGGTCCTGATACTACGCTCAGCCTGTTCATGTGCACTTCAGTGTTTTGGTAAAAGTGCTGGAAATGAACAACTACACATTCTTTATTCAATCAAGATATTACAATTATTCAATTGACAAGATGTGATATGGCAGTGCAGGTAGAAGTGGCCCCAGCCCTCACCCCTACCGTGTGTGTACATGTGAGGGGTGAGGGGGGAGGCACAGCCCCATACCACCTCCAATTACACCCCAATCCTATTCATCAAAATTTGTCTGTGTAATTGTTGTGTGAAACCACCGGGCCCCACCTCCCCTGTACCCCCTCCTACACTGCAGGACACTGGGACAGGGGGCCTTAAGGGGCGTTATACTGCGTACAGGGGTATATGTGGAGAACTTTGATAGTGGTCAAATTGAAAGAATATTGAGAAATGTTTATAAATATTGCTCCCACGAGTTACTGTAAAGCCTTGCATACAAGACTAACTCACGTCTAAGCCGCACCCCGACTTTGGGCCGATCCTATAAGCCGCACCAGAGATCTGACTATAGTACCTTTAGTACTGTACCATAGTGGCAAAAACTCGCGTATGTGCCGCACCCTGAGTCTGGGCCGATCCTATAAGCCGCACTGTCGATCTGACTCGCGTACTAGCCATGGCTTCTACGCGAGGTTTTACAGTACTCATGACAATATTAAAGCCTGTCCGATATATAATGGATAAATATCACTCATCTTGCAGCTCAAGTCAGTCATCTGTATATCAAACTCTCATAAGATGGCAGTATTAGGCTAGCAACCCGTCCAATATCAATTAACTGCCAAGTTCTCCCCACCATGGCGTTCAGTGTAGTCAAGCCCTTGGTGCTAACATCTTAAGTATGACATGATGCCTTGAGGCTCCATGTTCATTTCTCAGCGCGATGCACCAATCAGGCGGATACTTCGCGAGAGCATCAGTTCCATCAATGTGGGCGAATGAGCCATGCAAAGGTGAACCTCTAGCATAACTGCATATATATTTTTTTAAAGTATCCTTGAGGTATTTGTTTGAGAAGCACTGAGGGTTGTTAGACATTCTATGGTAGAGTGAGATCTGAGTCTAACAAATTAGTGGACATGCTATTGTAACAGAGGGTCCTGGATCTAACAGGAACTAGTGGACATCCTATAATAGAGAGGTACTTGGATGTGTAGTCTATATATTATAATGTGCGTGTTGAACTCATCTTTGATCATGAGGTGATTGTCGCATGTCTCTTTGAAGCTGCGACAGTCAAGTGGCATCCCTGTACCCCCCCCCCCCCCCACCCACCACCCACACACACACACACACACACACACACACATACACCTGTGGGAGGTGTGCAGGCAGGCATGACTGGGTACTTTGTTGTGTAGTGTCTCCTCACCTTTACCCCTCACTTCACCCCTCTCCTACCCCTCCCCTCCCCCCTCTCCCACACCCATCAGGCAGCTTGTCCTTATCTTCCTCTCACACTGTATGTCTTACTACCCTTCCCAGTCCAATCACAGTCAGGGTCGTAATGTAGCTTCCCTTTGTCTCTTTGTGAGGGAGTCTTCCCTATCCTTTACTGTATTTTTGTATCTCGTAATATCCCTATCTCATCCTTCCCTACAAGTGTTAGTCTCACTCTCACCCACTCTATCTCTAAGTCTTTTGCTTTCTGTCCCTTGCTGTTCCTCTCTTACTTTTGTTGTCTTGCTTGCTGCCACTCTCATTCTCTTACTCTCCCGCCTTCTCTCGCTCGCCACATTCTCTCATTCGCTCTCTCACCCTAGTGCTCTCACTTGCTCTCCCTCGTTGGCTCGATATCTCTCTCTCTAGCTCCCTCTTCCACCCGCCCTCTCCATGGACCCTTCTCTCCCACTCCCTTATAGTCTCCCGTCTGCATTTCCCATGGCCTGCGTCGCTCCCTCCCCGAGTGGTCAGCTAAGCTTCACCCCTCACAAATCACATTATGAACTCCACATCTCTGCCCACCTCTCTTCCATACCCCACCTCTCCCCCATACCCCACCTCTCCCCCATACCCCAGCCTCCCCCCGTCCCTCAGCTCACACACACCTCCCAGTATACCTGGCGTGGACGACACGATACCTAAACCTATTAGCTTCACATTGCCAAGTGTTAACCAAAAGATTAAGATCACAACACACCTTGTGTCCCATCCCCCCTTTACACCCACCCCCCTCTCTTACCCCCAGTACACCCCAAAAACCACCATCTGAGGCCCTCTCTGACGTCACAGGTCATGTGACGGTCGGCGCGCGCCGTACAAGGTGTGTACTTCCGGTGGAGGTGGTTGGTGAGCGCGCGGTGCAGTGTGGGGGCTCAGAGTGGGATTGTACTGTAGAGGAGAAGGAGCATCTTCAGGTGGATAGACACATGTACAGGGTGGGATAGTACTAGAGGTGTAAAGACACATGTACGGTGTTGGATCAGGTGGATAGTACTACAGGTGGATGTGGTGCATACCTGTACCATGTAGGATATTGTACCTGGACTACATTGTTCCCTACACAGGTAGGTCTCAGTCACAGTGGGGGTTCTGCACATTTAGTATTTCAAATAAACCTCGACTAAATCTACAGCTCTTACATGAGTCTAAGAAGTGACCTTTTCCTGGGGTGGGGGCAAGGATATTTTGGCAGGGCCTGATATTTTATTGATTTAATGGGGTAGGATAGGTACTGCAGGGGGATTATTACATGCACGGTGTAGGATAGTGTACCAGGATTACATTGTGTCGTACAGGTAGGTCTTAGCCACAGTTGGACTTTCTGCACATTTAGTGCATTGAAGTAAAACCTGATTAATAAACCTCTTCCATATATCATGGGTACAGCTCTGAAGCAACGTTTTCTTAGGTGGGGCAGGCATATTTTGGTGGGGGTCTAATATGTTTTTGGTGGCTAGGATCCAATATGTGCCCCGTTCCCCCATTCCCTATACTGCTACTTTGTGCAATGATTTAAGTAAGCGCATCCGCAGAGGGCACTGAAAAGTCCATCTTCTTAAAAATGTTGCAGGATGTTTTAACCTACACCTGTGACTGCATACTTCGTGCACCCTCATTGATACCACTCCTCTCCAGCCTGTATTTGAAGCTATTGTCATCTTCAAGCCCAGTGTGCACGTTTCGCATTGCACCCATGTGCAGATCCAGGCTCCCTGCCACCTCCCATCTCAGCCCTTATATTGTACTGTCCATGTATTGCTGTGTCACACATACCACAAAGTGATATTGTAAAAGTGTCGAGAACCCTTTAACATAGGATTAACAGTGACAGTTTTGGAGATGTACCTATAGTTTAATGGACTTGAATTGTGACCATGGATCTGTGTAGGTAATTGTCAGTGCGCCCTTGTCGACAGGTGTTGAGTGCTGGTTTATCTGGTGCATCCCGGGGGTGCATCCCCCGCGTGTGTACATATTCAGGGGGTACATGACTGATCCTCATTTCCATATACTCAAAGAGGCTACCGTTGACCACTTCTGGGGTTCTGGCTTGTCCTGTAGCAGTCTTTATATAGGGAAGTACATATATAGCAAACCCATGTGGATTAGAGAATTGAGCACAGTCTCCCCTAGGTTTGAACATCCGCTTGTAAACATGCATGTACATGCAGGGCCCAGGAGCAGACCCAGGAATTTGAAAAGTGGGAGGGTGGTTCACCAAACACCACAGTAATCAACAGGATCACACTAATTTACTTGGATTACGTTCCCTCTAATATCTGATATAGGTAACCCTGAGATGAGTATAGAATACTTGCACACTTTGCATGTTCTAAGAACCCATATTGACAGGAGCGTTTTCAGGCCAGGGATGGATCACGAGCAGGGGGTAAAGAGGGAGTGTGTGTATAATTCATACATGTAACATTCATATGGGAAGACGGGTCAATCAAATATGTTACTTAGAGAACCAAAGACAATAATGAATAACTAATTGCTGTAGTCCAGGTATTTATAAACCATCTACCCCTCCCCTATCCTGGCTTATAACTGGGGCCCTTGATAAGGGGGTCTGTACAACTGCTAAGTGTATCAATCCTGCTAATTGTAGTAACTATACTTAGCAGTCAACCATCCAACTGCTAACTGTATCAAAAGACTGCTAAGTGTATCAATTTCCAGGGATGTCTGTTATTGGGACATCCAACTGCTATCTGTATCAATGAATGCTATCTGTATCATAATAGGAATATAGTGTAATATGCCAGAAATATGTTTCTTGGGCCATGGAATTAATCTATTGGGTCAAAAGTGCAATTTTGTGGGTTATAAAATCCATTTTCAGCGTAAAAGTTGTACCTTCTACAAAATCCAAAGACAAAGTCATAAACTCATAAAATAATATACATGGTTGTTTTTTTGTTTGATTCTCAATGGTGAACTGTGAAACCTATGACTGTGTTGATCTAGTACTGCATTTTTGCCAAAATTCTAAACCAGTCTCGCATCAATGTGACTTGGGACTGGCGATGTTCGGCCAAGGGTTGCTGTTTTGATGTTTAGCTTCTAAGGTGAGTGGGGCTCCCTATGTCTACCCTCACACATCCTTTCCACTAATCAGTCCTCAGGCCCAGTTGTGTCAACCATCTCTCCATGTTAGTTCATGCTGTTATTATGATATCCTGTCAAACCACCAACTCCCTAGTGTAGAGCCCCACACCACAGGCCATGGAAGCACTATTTTGAGAGCCTTTGTGCTGGACTGAGATGGCTACCATACATTTTTACCAACTGCTTAGTGTATCAATGTCCTTAACTGTATCAATAAAACTTGATACACTTAGCAGTTTTTTTATACACTTAGCAGTTGGATGGCCGAATGCTAAGTGTAGTTACTACAGTTAGCAGGGTTGATACACTTAGCAGTTGTACAGGGTCCCCATGTCCCATGTCGATCTTAAGAAATGCTCATATCGCCATGTCGATTAAAAAATATATCCCATGTGCCATCTCACTATCTATTTCTTCATCATGTCCCATGTGACTAAGCTCCAAAAATACCCATGTCGCTGTGTCGAATTTAGGGGTCAGGGCAATTTCACTGACTCTGGGTGAGATACTGACCTCCTCCCCCACCCTATACGTCCCCCACTGTCTAGGTAGCTGCAGCATGCCCCACCTGAGACATCTGTATACATCCACCCCCGGGCTGCGTCCATCTGCATAAAGCAGACATCTATTAGTTGTCACCTACGGCGGGACATCTACATGTAGCCTACATCGGGATCGCATGTAACTGTATGTCATGTAACACTGGAGCTCTATAAAGGCCGCACAACGTTTTTACAATGTAAGAGGCCCTTTGTCGTCATGATGCATGAATGCAGCTCTGGCAAGAAGACTCGCCAGGGATGCATTCATGCGTCATGCCGACTGTTTGGGAGTGTATCAACCTCATCCGGTCGTCATGATGAACCGATGCATCCCTGGCGAGTCTTCCCACCAGGGCTGCAATCATGTGCGTATCATGCCAAGCCTGCTGGTATAAGTAGTATATGAATGCATCATGATGGTTAATGGCATAGCACATCAAAAGCGCTATGTGGCTATTAACAGAGGCGGCTATATCAGTATGTTTGAGAGGTTATGATGTTCTATGATGGGGGGGGGGGGGGGGGTAGTTAGTTGTGCGTCATCAGCACGTCCAGCTATTGTTACCTCCGCCCCGTGTAATCCCAGTTGGAGTACGTCCATTTACTACCAGGCACTAGGCATGCGCCTCACTGCGTGAAACATGGAGGTTTCTAGACCACTTCTTTCTCTAGTATGGATCTAAATAGTGTTGGCGTGTATATGTGTTGCATATATAGGCTCCAACTTTATAGGTAGACATCGCGTATATTTGCTAAGGAATATATTGTGAGCGTTTTGGTCTTCGTTGAATTATTAGTGCAGTAATTCTGAGGGTCTTCCTACTACAATCGTGTTACCGCTGTAGACTTTGGTGGAATTTAGTTTGAGAAACCTGCCATGGTCTACTCTCCGCCCTGAGTTTGCTAAATGTGTTTATTTCCAGGTCTGGAAATACTTTCCTGCTGAAACCCGTCAACCATTTGTAACTTGTATATTTCCAATGGTTTCAAGATAATAAACACAACTTTCTGTTTCTTTCTTTTTACAGAATAAATGAGTAAAACGTGACGCAGCAGACGACTTTTGGACGGCGCTGGTTCCCTCCTGCTGCAGGACTTAAACCGAGGCTTCCCCAGCAACCAGCGGCAGCCGACACTTACCCAGACGCTGCTGCATAAAGGATACTTAATATATAAACACAGACGACAATTTAATCAAATTTATCAAAACTTGACGACATTCCCCCCAGTTTTGGCGGGAAAGGATTATCAGAACAGCGGCGGAAGTCGCTGCACGATTCCTCTCACCTTCTCCTCACCCTACAACATCAACACAACCGTGGACGCTACCGCCGCCCTAGGAGGACCCCCCGCGCCGCTTCCGGTAAGGAGCGGAACCGGAAGTGGCCGAGGACGCGGCAGGAAGTGCCCCCTGTCGGCGCCTGCATGCGGGGAGTACTCGTCGCCCATGGCGCCCGGTGGTCGCTGTGGCGGCAGCAGCAGGAGGACGATGCGGCAGACGACGGGAGGAGAGCAGGACGTGGGTGTGTGTCCCCCCTGCAGCCTACACCTGGTGCCGCACACGGCGCCCACCCCTGTACCGGCCCCGCACCGCGCCGTACCCGCGGGGCGGTGCGCGGGGAGCTGCGCGGCAGGGTGCGCGGCGTGGCGGTGCGGCAGACGCGGCGTCACGTCGCCGCCCGCGGGTACCCGTTGTGGGACCAGCAGGCACGCAGGTTACGGCAGGACGCCGGGTGGCGCGCGCTGCTGGCTCTGGCTGCTCGTGGTGGCCGCCGCGCTACTCGGCCCTGGAGGACGTGAGGGGACAGGGGGGACAGGAGGAGGGGGGCTGGTAGGAGCCGAACCCCTCCACCACTCACGGAACTATAAGGATGAATTCGGACTGGACCCCCCACGACGCGTCTTCGGCGTCAAGACCTTCCAACAAGGACTGGTGAGTGCATTTGTTGTAATTGGTAACAGCTTAATGGGTGTGGACCACCAAATTCGACATGGCGACATGGCTATTTCTTATAATCGACAATCGACATGAGGCCTAGTGACATGCGACATGAGGCTCAAAAAACATAGTGACAGGCGACATGGGCAATTCTTAAAATCGACATGGGACATGGGCATTATTAAGCGACATTGACATGCGACATGGCCATTTTTTAAGATCGACAATCGACATGGGGACCCCCCATCCAGACCCCCAGCTTAGATCTATTATCTATTGTTATTCTCCTGACTAAACCTTGAAGCATGTTCAATGTTTTATACATGTGCTATCATGGTGCATGCATGTTGAGTAGCTCGCCGATGCTGCATTCAAGCATCATGTCGACCATGCGGGATTGATACATTCCAGATGGGTCAGCATGATGCATGAATGCATCATGACCATTAAGATCATGATGCATTGTCGGACTATGCGGCCCTTAATGGGTAACTCTACCAACCACACTTAGATGGTAATGATTAAGGAATATCGATTCTTAAGAAATGAAAATAGCAAAGCTAAAAATTGCTGCCATTATCAAGGACCCTATATGCTTCTTGCCATTATCTCAAATCGTTTATGCCGCAGAAATTCTAATGACGGCCACGTATTCCGTGACTCTTTCATCAGGTTTTAACCATTGAGGGTGTTTCCAATTCCAATAATATGTGTCACGGCTTACTCATCAAGGATTTTAACAGGCAATAGTCTTCTTGGTCTATTTGCGACCTTCAATAGGTATAGCAAAGAGTTTATACCTAGCCGATGTATAGTCGTCTGCAATGTTCATTGAACCACATTGAGCAAACGTTAGCAAGAATGCTCCCTCACTGGAAGTTGGTTTCAGGAATCCACAGATGTAACATTGATAGTTCTCTTCTCGAAACGGACGGGGCAATATGCATCAACCTGTAAGAAGTCCTTTCTCCCTCAGGGGTGTGGCCCTCCCAAGGTTATAGACATATCGGAGGGAGTATATTCCTTTGGGAATGCTAAGGAACAATATACATTTTTCTGGAAACCACGATAAAGTTATCTATTTAACCTGGGCATTTACCCATAAATTTGACCTCATAAAGATATATCAAATGATGTCCAAATTTTAAAATTCCCCTTTAAAGGGAGGAGGGTAGAAGTATCTTCTGAACTTCATTCTGATGTCGCTATATAACAATACTGTTGTCAGGGTTCTGCTCCCGGAACGATCCCTATGCATCTCTTATACATCTCAACGGCATTTTTCGTAGCCCTTTAAGGACGGCAAAATGCCTCAAGGTTTATGCAAGTATTGTTATGATGCCCCAGTGCACCCTTGTGAGAAATTCACCTCTGATAGTTGAGTTGGTTGGTTGTTGGGTTACTTTACATCCTAATTGACAGCTATGGTAATTTCTAGGGTGATGGGGATAGAATCTATGAGGTGACTGAAGGTAGAAAGCACATCCCTACACTTTTACAGAGACAATGGTTCTTTGATATATAACACTATATAAGCACAGTGTGATTGATATGCTGTATGTCTACCACATCAGTGAGAAGGTCGCAGACCAATCAGCAGGGTGCTGATGAGTCTTGAACCCACGATCTTATGGGTGCCAGACGAATGCCCTACCTTGAGCTACTTCCCACCTCCCTGATATGTTGGTGCATCACTGTACAATGCAACCCGAGCTTAAAGGGTTCACAAAAAGCTGTATATCAATAGCCGCTGTGTGTTAGTAGCATCTATACTAATCTCTGATATCTTCTGTCTTGTCCTCCAGGAGTACCTTGTCAAGTACGGGTGGGTGAACTGCACGTTGAGCTTCAACACGTACCAGAACTCGTACTCAGACATGCTGCTTAAAGCCAACCCGGACACACGGGCACACGAGGGGGTGTCGTCCAAACCGCTGTGTACGGAGGAGGAGGCGTCCAAGGGGTACGCGGCCATGCAGCTCTACTACAAGCTGCCGGAGACCGGGACCCTGGACGACAACACACTCCGCTTAATGAACAGCAAGCGCTGCGGGAACCGCGACGCGTCGGGCGGCGAGAAGACCGATGACGTCACGCCGGCACCAACAACGACAGCGTCCAAGACGAGAGCGCCGTCACGGAGGAAGCGGCGCGCGGCGCTGTTAGCAATTCAGCGGCGGAAGGAGGAGGAACAGCGGGAGAAGCATGCCAAGGAGTGGTCCAACACGCACGGGTCGGTCATCCTGGGTAAGATCCTCACCCAGACTAAGATCAGCCCCGCCGCGTCCATCGTCCGGCGGCAGCAGATTCTAGACTCCTACACAGAAGAGTACCGCCGCCAGGACTTCGCCACCGCCACCCGCCACCGCAACAAGAAACGGAAACACTCCAAGACTGCCGACCTCATCTTCGAATCAGCGCGAGACAAGGTCACCCCAGAGGCAGATCTGTACGAGCGGGGAGTTAAAAGCCGGGGGAAGCGGTCAGCCATGATCCACCTAAACGGGGCACAGCCGGAGGTGTTCAAGAAGGGGCGTGACGAGTGTGTGACATGGCGCATCCCGTCCATCTGCTATTCCCGCCGCATCCCGGCCACCGAGCAGCGCTCCATCGTCAAGCTGGCCTTCAGGATGTGGTCTGAGGTCATCCCCCTCTGCTTCTCAGAACAACTAGGCGGCAACATCTTCGATGTCGACATCCAGATCTGCTTTGCCAAAGGTTAGTCGTGAAGTCTTTCCCTGATTTTAAGTTGTTTATGTTGCAAAGACCTGTACTTAACTATAGAAGACCTTTATTGGGGCTCTGGATGGGAGGTCCCAATTTCCCATGTCGATTTTAAGAAATAGCCATGTCACCATGTCGGTTTTAAGAATTGTCCATGTCCCATGTCGCTATCTCTGATATTTCTCATGTCGCATGTCACTAGGCCCAAAAACGGCCATGTCGCCATGTCGAATTTAGTGGTCCACACCCATTTTATTCAGGGGCCTCAGTTTGAACATTTCAAGTTCTTTCAGATTGGTCACTTTAACCCCTGCATTTAAGATGCTGTAATGTAACATGTGTTGATGCACCAACGCAGTGCGGGCAATGCAACAGAGGACATAGTACATAATAAGAATGCAGCCCTAGAAGGTCCTTAGTATATAGCTGCTATAAGAATGATCAATCAATAGGGGGAAGAGTGCAATACATTTATGTATCAAATAATTCCCCCGCGCCCACCAAGTTTATGCCTGATACTACAAGGGTTCTTTACCTTACCTTACCTTACAGACACACACCTAACGTGTGACATCCCGTTTGACGGCAGTGGTGGGGAGCTCGCACACTCCTGGAAGCTCGGTAACATCCACTTTGACGACGCAGAGAACTACCGTCCCACGGGTAACGGGGGCATCAACCTACTCAAGGTGGGTACTTATATGATATAGGTGTTATATTTCATTTCTTTTGTCTTTTTGTGTAAAATGTCTTGATTATTTTTTATGTAACATAACAGAATTTCCAATGTAGTAGAATTGCCAATGCATACAATCAACTGTGACTGGGGTCATTAGTAAAACATGACACACAAATTTCGGCCATTATCAACACCTTTTCCCATACCTCTATTATTGTCACACTCAAACCAAGCTCAAACTTAATCGGTGGCCCCTGTGCGCTCTGCGAAGGATTAACATATCATGATGAATACCTGAGATATAATGAGCGTAATTGCAATAATATATGACTAATGGAATTAATGAGATTGTGCATTGGGAAATAAAATAGAATTTCAGCAAAATAAGAGGGAATAAGAGTGAAGGGAATATATCTTGAGTAACACCCTCAATCTATTTCAAAGGGAATACATTTTGAGTTCTAATCATAGGACATACTAACTTTAATTTCTAAGAGGGTTCAAGCATTAAAGTGGGTATATCCGATTTTTCTTCAAATTCTAAATATTGCTTGAATGTTTTCCAAACACTCTAAAAGTATAGTATTTAGAAAATCGAGGTCAATGAAATGTTATCCTGGGGTGTTAATAGGTCACAGTGGGATCCAATATCCCCCAAACATGGGTTTTTCTAGTGTACTTTCAATGGGGGGAATAAAAGCATGCACGCTTTTATTCCAAAATGACCATATTTTGGGCGATAACATCTAATTAGAGCAAAATCAGAGGGAATTAGAGGAAATCAAATAGATAGGAAGTCAAATATATTATTTGTGAACATTCTCATTTTTAGGAAAATCTATTTTTTGGCCCACACATCGGATGTCCTAACTTTAACCCCAACTGTCCCCTTGTTGCTGCAGGTGGCGGTCCATGAGATCGGGCACGTGTTGGGCCTGAACCACACGCAGCGGGACTACTCGGTCATGTACTCCATCTACATAGGACTCCCCACTCAGTCAGACTTCGAGCTGGGCTGGGAGGACAGGAAGGAGGTACAGAAGTACTACGGTGAGTTCTCTACTTGTCCCTCTTCTTAGTGAGTGAGTGGGTTGTCATTATTTTAACTTTTGTCCATTTATATTAGAGGCAATATGGAAAATGAAATGGACGCCAGCTAAGTTGCACATTCAAAGTTGAAGATTTCTGATACTATAATAAATAGGGGTAAATATGAGGATCAACATTCGCCAGTAATTTTCCAGTGCTGCATTTGTGTATCATGATGGCCTTTCAATTCAATTCAAATGTCTTTATTGAGAGTCGGTAGTGTATCAACAAAATAGGGCTAGTATGATACATTCATGCAGCACTTGCGAGTTACTGATTACCGGTAAGCACAATGCCGTCCTTAAAGGGTTTATCAACCTATATGTGTAATAGATTATCAACACCATTTTACCTGTACTCTTTATTCCCCTGTAGGAGTGTGTAAGGGTCGGTTTGACACGGTGTTTGACTGGATCCGGCTCTCCGTCACCCAAGGCCTCATCTACAACACCTACTTCTTCCGTGACGAGCGGTACTGGATGTACGAGAACCGGTACAACCGGACCCGGTACGGCGACCCGCTCCTCATCAAGCACGAGTGGAAGGGCATCCCGGACAAGGTGGACGCCTACACACAGGTCATCCTGTGGGACCCGGAGGCTTACCGCTGGGACATTAACACCTACTTCTTTAAGGGTAAGTGAGGGTTTTGTATGTAGTAGATATGGTACAAGTGAGTTGCTGTATGATGGTTATAAGTCAAGGACAGGGTAATTGTCCAATTTGCCAGCAAAGGATAATTATACAATTGTCCAAGGCTTATAAAACTTATGCAGCAGCTACACTCATACAAATAACTGACTTTTACCCAGTGATTGGTTTGTGATTGGTTTGTAAGTGTTATAGACAGGGAGCTTCTCCCAGCCATCTGTGGTATAAGCCATAATAACAGATACAATGTCATGATGAAACGATACTTACCTGAATATATAGGGATTTAATGTTTAAGTTGTTTAATGCATTTTTAGCTCAACACAAGCTCAATAAGCCCATAACCATAGTTCTATTAGCAGTAGGATATTTGTGCCACTTCATCCAGTTGTTCCTATGTTGGACCATACAGTCAAATAAGATAAGGCAATGTTATTAAAGCAATGTTATTAGAAACATTTAAAGGTTAGAACCATCAAAGTATAGAGGGGCAGAAACCTAAATCTGATTGGAGGAACCTGTTCACTCAAAAAGCAAAGAACATCTAATTGCAAGCCATTCCTGCTATGAAATGTTAGTGAATTTTTTAGGTGGTTTTAAAACATTTTGTCACTGTATTCCTGTTTTCTATTTCAGGAGACAAGTTCTTCATCTTTAACAGTAACAACGACCAGGTGGAGCGCACCATGGCCATCTCGGACTACTTCGGACCCATGAACGAGTCGAGCGAGGCCATCCCTGACAATGTGGACAGTGTGTTCTTTGAGATCCTCACTAAGAAGCTGCATTTTTTCAAGGGACCATGGGTAAGTACAGCACTATGACATGTCTGTGCCTCTACATGGGGTCCCACACTTTTGACCGTGTCGCCGTGTCAATTTTTAGCAAGAGTGCCGTGTCACTGGGTCGATTTTTATATATATTAGAATGTACTAAGGCTTTAAAAAGATGTGTGTGTCTGTCGATTATTAAAAGGGTCGTGTCGCCCGTGTCGATTTTTAAAAGGGCCGTGTCGCCGTGTCGCCCGTGTCGATTTTTACCCATGTAGAGGCACATGTCTATTTACTAGATATGGTACAAGTGTCACTGTATAGATGTTATAAGGCAAGGACAGGGGAATTGTCCAAGGCACCAGCCATGAATAATTACCATTGCCCAAGGCTTAAAACACTTATGTGGCTACTCACATATATCTTGTCTGATTTAAACTCACAGTAGGAGAGTGTGCTCAATGGACCGCATCAACATACAGCCATGTATGTAATTCACAGTCAGACAAAATACAGTCAGATAATCATTTCTTTTGTTCTCTCAGCCAACTGTGGTGTAGATCTATATAAGTACATGCACATCACAATTGCCTTTGAATCACTGATGAAAAGGTGAAAGTGCTAAGTGAAAATCAAGGATAGGCTGAAGAAAATCAGAATCAAAATGTTAATATTCACAGAATACGATTTCAGTCTTGATGAAGGAAAATATATTTTCATGACAAAAGAGAATCTCCTTGCAAAAACAACCATTCAGGTTTATATCATTAACTCACATGTTGCCTTCCACCCCCAGGTGTACATCTACGACCCAGCCACAGGCTCCAACAGATGCTGCGAGGTCAAGGTCAAGTTCTCCGACTACTACCCAACACCCGAGGGGAAGGCGTTGGCGGGTAGCATTGATGCTGTGTACTACTCCCACACCCTCCGCAAACAGTACTTCTTCAAGGACGAAGACGTCTGGATAAATGAAGGAGGTAAAAATACACCAAACCGCCTGAGTCACAGGAAGGAGTGGTTTGGCATATGGTTCGACATATGCGAGGTGGGGACTGCTCCGGGTCAATCCAAACCGCTGGTCATACCAACCCAGCCACCACAGCCAACACGGCCCACCCAAACAACAAGGCCCACACGGCCGACTCGGCCAACCCAGCCCCCACCGACTCGGCCCAATCCACCGCGGCCAACCAATCCACCCCGCCCACCCTCGTAGCACTGACTCGGGCATGGTGAGTGGTCATGTGACTGGGTGAACCAATCAGAGTGCAGCATCAGCAGCACAGACTGTCCAGCAGCGTTCAACCATACCTTTTACATATGGTAACCGTTAGCTACACCACTACTCCTTTCTTAATTCTTTACGGAACTGCTTCGCGGATATCAAAGATAACATAAATACCAAAGAAACTTTCTATCAGGATAAGTTTGGTGGACCGATTGATGTCAGAGCCTTTAAGCGAGGCAGGAGTGGGATTTCGAGTAGAAGACATCGCTAGGTGTCCTACATAGTGCCATGTGTAGACATGCTGGGACCTACGCTGACCGTGTCTGGAGAACTCGCCAAACAGCGCCCGCTGATACGCCTCATAGTGCGAGCAATTAACAACACTAGCAATATTAGAAAGCATCATCCTGAGCTAGTCTTGTACAAACTAGATGCTCTGAGGTTCAGTTGGGCCATGGAATATGACATATATTTAAAAATCGCATACTGCAGTGGGCAAGGGAACTTTGTCTATTGGATTTCTACAGCAGTTTCTGGAGTGTTTGCAGGGTAGCACTTTTGTCTGTCTCATTTCAAAACTGAAAAAAGGTTCAGAAAGTACTGATCTACAGAGAACCATATCTACTGTGGATGGAGGTGACTTGAGCCAAGATGGAGATTGCGTAAGTTGGCTTCACAGCGGTTGTGACAGTGACAGCTGGTGACAGTACTGACAGCTGTAACTTGTGACAGTGACAGCTGTGACAGTGACAGGGTAAATGACAGTGGGTGTGACCCCTGAGGGAGCTGCAGACTCTTCATGCTGGACATACATGGTTAAAGGCGCCGGTTACTACTCTAAATGCCGGCCATGTCGCATGCAGCCGTGCTGACACGTACAAAGACTCGTTCTGACGTCACGACTGCAGAACTCTTCATGTCAGCACACTGCTTCCCCTTTTCCGACACAAACTACAAATGGCAAATCTGTGATATTCTGAGTTGGTTTATTGTTTATTTTTCTCTGAAGGTAATGATAATGATTATAATAATACACAAAGCGCCATGGCCCGCGAGGCTGTGTATGTACAAACCAAACCTTGACCCAACAACCACACTTGTATATACCAATATTAATAATACCCATGTATCTAACAATGTTCAGCATAGGCCAAAATCAAGCAGAACCAAAGGTCATCAGCACTTGGAAGGTTTCGGAGGATATTTCCGTGTTTATATGAAGGTTCATTAAGATTAGCGACACGTTCAACACTGAGGGTTTCGAGCACTGAATTATGTTACCGAATTGGCAGCCTTGAAGGTGAGACTGCTGAGGTGTCTAGTGTTACATGCACTTGTACAGACAGTGTGTACCAATAAGCTATTCATGTATATACCTATGTGATGTCTTCCATGTAATTCTAGTCCATCACTTTCGTTGAAAAAGAATGATTTGTATATACTGACCAACGTACAAGTGCATGTTTAAGTTATTGATAGCGAAGCGTATAACTATTTATTGCACTAAAATTGAGCTCCCACCCCCAGATATTGGTCAATGATACTTGATCGTTACAGTAGCCATGTACTTATTCCACGCCAACTTATCTTGGCCAATTCTATGCATTTTCCTACAAGACATCACAATATTATTTGTTAAAATATATGTCAAAGTGGGAGGTGGCTATGTTTGCAGTAAATAGTAGAGGTTGAATCTTCAGACATAGTTAATGTATTCCATTGAATTGTTCTCCTTTATAACCACCAGTACAACAACCCTTCTGAAGGACATTCCAAGGTTAAGGTGTTCCTTCTCCCTTAAGTTAACTTAAATTCTGATAAATGTGAACAGCCGAGCAGAAAAGTAGCTTCGTGTGGATGAAATAGCTTTTTGATGAATTATGAGCTGCCGACAATGAAGCATCCTTTCCGGTTGGCTGCTCATTATTCATTCTGTATTAAGGTTCCTGGGATCAGTTTGTTGAAGCATTGAAAGAAGGACACTTTACATTATTGTTAATTACTGCCCATATAATTGAGTATTACTTGAAACACCTTTATAATCTTGACACCTCAGACTAAACTGTCACCAAATGAGATTTAAATTGAGTACAATAATTATCAGGATATTTTGATTAGAAGGCTGGTGTGCCATTTCCCTCACAGATTGGCTGTCATAACTACTATTCCCCAACCTATATATACAAAGATAATGTTATTCAAACATTCAAAATGTTGAACATTTACATCTTGTTGGTAGTTCTTGGTGCGTGTCATTATAAGGTGGAGGTGTGGGTTCTTGTACAGTGTTCGCATCATGATATAACCATGAACCCACCCCCGGAGTTGTATCAACGAGTTCAATAGGCACTCAATAAAGAGATCGCTCGGAAATGATAAACCATGGTGTCCCGATGTTCTATATGATGCATGTGCATGGAACCCCAGCATCCGGATGCATGTGTTGTATACTGAACCCAATGTTTGATCCATCATAACAAATGTATATCTTGTCCATGAAGGACATTTCAACAGAAACAAATTTAAAGCAGACACTGTATATGGTAAGTGTAGGTAAACAGCTAAATCTTCAATAGTTTTACAGCATCTAATGTAGCATTACAGTAGATTCTACTGTTTACCTACACTAAACTGTTCACCTAGAGTAGATAGTACTGTATACCTACAAAAAAGGCAACCAACTATTTACAGTGTAGGTTACATCTGCACAGTGAAGGGTAAATATGTCACATTGTTTCGCATGTCTGTAAGGGTCCCTAGGGTACAGGCTCATTCAAAGACATGTGTATACACATTTCTTGCATGTGAATGTTGCTTATGATGACTTCTTTGCTGTATCAGAAAACATGACCAATGAGCTATCTAACATTCCCTCCACCTGAGTGTGACTCTCTCATCATAGAAGAGAATTCTTGCACCTGCATTCCTTTTTGCATGTTGATTATGGTGATATGTTCTGCCTTGTTTTGTAAATGTTATTCCATTTCTGTGTGTATAGTGTAAAAGACAAGCATTGTTAATTTGCACAAACTGCAAAGCTGACAGGCGCATAAGTCCTGTGTGTCGACACCTTGTTTGCATGTACGCACGAACCGAACCAGAAGTCACAAGCTATGCTCCCGTACAGGCCCCCCCCGTTAAGGGGAGGTCTCATTAGATACATCATAACTAATCATGCACAAATGTACAGAGCTATATTATGTAAACATTGGATAGATACAGTCTTTCATGGAGCTTGTAAAGTTGCTGTCATCAGTAGATAGGGAGCAGCTCCCTGATATTACCATGGTTACATGGATGACTAACATGCTGTGGTACACTGTAGTAACTGGCTGCTTGTTGTAGTTCCCTGAGTGTGCACAACAGAGAGTTCAGCTTAACAGGCCTAGAACAGAAAAGTTTTTAAAATTCTCACATTTCACCCCTAAATCTGCCTAATTCTGACACCGCATTAAATTTAGATTTCATCTTTTACCGGAATCAAACAAGCAAGATGACCTTTCTATACCAGTTGACCTTAGATATTTGACCTTGACCTTGTATTGGTCAGTGCTTCTTCATTTGCTATGTAGAACTAGACAAGCACATCGATATTGTGTAACTCCTTATATTATCGCTCAGAGCCTCTTGTAGAACTAATCTATCCCCTTACTCACTATGGAAGATGTCTTCTCCAACATGGACCCTATATTAGTTAGAATTTGACAGGAAGCGTACCATGCTATATTAGGATATACGTTATGCCTTGTGTGTACTTGAAGGCAGCGCTGCTTCGGCTACAGAGTACTAGATCGTACAGACGCATCCACAACTTGTGGAGAAGAAAGTTAATGAGTTAACGTAAAACTGTAATCCGTAATGCGGCTAGAACCTAAACACAGGACGAGTCCGGTCCGGCACCGTCTGCTATAGACTACTCAATCTGTACATAGATTATAACGGTCAACAAGCCTTGTTCACTTCCGGTTACACTGCACATGCGTGGTAGATGACAAGTTGGTATTTCCGGTTTATGTATGCTCTTGTATGTGTATATGTCCGGTCACCCATGCTTTTAAATTATTCTGTAGAGTGTGCATCTCCTGCATCAAAAGCTGCTGGATATCCCTCTTCCTGTTTATAAATAGACCTGACGTCATTGCTGACGTCAAAATGACGTCATATTAATGTCATGCTGTGACGTTCTGTAATGATGCATGTCCCAAGCACGGAATAAAAGCATTCTTAATTAGCATGAATGATATGTCTGTTGTCTTGTTTTAATGCTTGTTGTCTTGTCTAATGTTTGCTATTTTAATGTTATGACTATTTGTCTCGTCAATGTTCATTTTGGATATGTTTATATTTTTGGGTGGTCTCGCCGGTGTGAATACTTAATGTTTGCATGATCATTAATCAGCATGTTCATTCAACTTAATATTCATTTTCTTTTTCCAGAGAGAATTTAGATTTGGATTTCAAAATCACATGCACAGTAGTACACAATTAATAGCAATTTAAAGTATTTAGAGATAATGAATCAGATGCATGTATGATATATATCAAAACAATGCTGACAGAGATGATCTAACTTAGAAATGAAGAAATGCAAAGAAAGAATAATTTCCCAGCTTCTTGACATTTTAACAACAAATTATTTATAGTGGAACTTCAAAGGAAAGTGTTTTATTAACGGTATGGTGTAACTTTTGCCTCGGCCTAAAGGTAAATGACTTGCACCTGAAGCAGATTTGCGATCTTTATCATGGCATGTACATTGTCTATTAACATACATAATTCCCTGATTAGACCACTCAAAAAAGGGTTTCTCATCACTATGGACTGAAAATTATGCTGATTGTCCTTATTTTTTCCCCTGTTTTCTTTTTCTAAACCCAGGATCAAAATGCACATAGACCGTTCGCAAACAAATTTCGCATGTTGCTAGTTCAGAGTTTATTGATCCGACAAAATGCTGATGATGCAGGTTATTCGCAGTCCCTGCGTTACTGAGAGTACACGCTTTGATATGCAAATAATTATAAGGAAAATCCATTAGAAATTTGAAAAAAAAAAATCGAAAAAAAAGAAAAAACGAAATCCCATATCAGGATTTCTATAAGTCTTGCCATGTGATAAGAAACCAGCTTTCTTGTTTGAGCGGCCTTAGATAGTTGGAAGTCGACAAAGGAGGCCGCACTTATGCAGCAGCGTCTTGGACATTACATCAAAGCACACATGGCAATGAGACTAAACCATGTCGTCCTACAACGCAGATGACCGGACTGCTGAATGTGGACGGACTGCTGAAGGTACACGTTTTGATAGATGATGATGTTCCGTGATCCTGATACTAGAGGCGTCCCCTGCCTTTGTTGTATGTTGCGGTGTGTAGGGGTGTGTATTGTGTGTGTAGGGGTGTGTATTGTGCCGGGGCCGGGGTCCTCACATCTAAGACAATGTGATGGATAGACAACAGGTGGGGTGCCACACCCCTCTGTATAGCCTGGACGTGCTGATGAGTATGTATAGATGAGGGGGGAAGGAGTCAGCCAGTCTCTGCCGCGCCCAGGCCACCCTCTATATCATCTTTTATCAAATACGACAGCTTCATTGACTTAACCAAGGAAGGCCGTATTTAACACCCCCCGTGAAATAACTCATGGCCGTATTTCACGGCCCTGTGACGTCATCAAAACGGCGGTTTGTTTACATTTGAACGGCGTTGAAATAAGCTATTTTAGCATATTTAGGCTCCACCCTACCATAATTTTGGTGATTTGAATCGAAAAACATAAAAAATAAGTACAAAGGCACACTTATTTAAGCCTGTAGGGCAGCCCTGCAGACTGAAACTCGTGAACCTTTGTCTATGTACCTCCCGACCCACAACACTTCCCCGCACCCCTGGATCCATAACTGTGCTCTCTAAATACATGTACAATATTCCATACCTGCTCCATCCCAAAAGCCACCCCAACCTATTCCAACCCCTCTCAATCCCTCCCGACCCCTCTCAACCCCTCCCGACCCTTTTCAATCACTCCCGACCCCTCTCAACTACTTCAGACTCCTCTCAACCTCTTCCGGCGGCCCTTCTCAACCCCTCCCGACCCCTCCCGGCCCCTCCCAACCTCTTTTACCTCTACTCTCTTCCGACACTTCGCAATCCCTTCCGACCACTCTCAACCTCTTCCGACCCCTCTCAACCTCTTCCGACCCCTCCCAACTTCTTCTTATCCATCTCAACCTCTTCCGACCCCTCCCAACCTCTTCTTATCCCTCTCAACCTCTTCCGACCCCTCTCAACCTCTTCCGACACCTCTCAACCTCTTCCGACCCCTCCCAACCTATTCCAACCCCTCTCACTCCCTCCCGACCCCTCTCAACATCGTCCAATCCCTCTCAACCCCTCCCGACCCCTCTCAACATCGTCCGACCCCTCCCAACCTCTTCCGACCCCTCTTCCGACCCCTCCCAACCTCTTCTGACCCCTCTCAACCTCTTCCGACCCCTCCCACCTCTTCCGACCCCTCTCAACCTCTTCCGACCCCCCCCCCCAACCTCTTCCGACCCCTCCCAGCCTCTTCCGACCCCTCCCAACCTCTCCCACCCCTCTCAACCTCTTCCGACCCCTCCCACCTCTTCCGACCCCTCTCAACCTCTTCCGACCCCCCCCCCCCCCAACCTCTTCCGACCCCCCCCCCCAACCTCTTCCGACCCCTCCCAGCCTCTTCCGACCCCTCTCAATCTCTTCCAACCCCTCCCAACCTCATTCCATCCTTCCCCGACCCTTCCGACTTAATTTCTCACCTCCCTATTACAATCCGTTCATACACCTTTTAATTTTTCGTTTTGCTGAAAACCTGAAGAGATCGCTCTCACACGAGTCGTTTTATCCATCCGCACTAGATACCCTACCTAACACCTCCCATCTTGCTCAGCCCCACCCGTCTCCACATTCCTAGCTATAAAGTATACTCCATAAGGCCACTCAAAAAAAAAAGTGGTTTCTCATCACCAAGGTCTGAGAAATCTGACGAGGGAGGCTTTTTTCATCATTTTTTTTTCACTCGCACTCCAAAATGTATAGGATAATTTACGGGTTTCTTTGGCCAAAATTCACATTTAATTGGTTAAGAATTAATTGATCTTTGAAAGTTGGGAAAATGTAAATTATTTCTATACCACTGCATTGCTGGCATTATTAGCTTTAATTTGATACCAAATATGACCAATTTTTTCCATTTTGATGAGGTTATTCATCAAAATTTGGCAAAAAAAAAGAAGGTTTTCCCCAAAACCCGATTTTTATGATGCGCGCGGTGATGAGAAACCATTTTATTTTTTTGAGTGGCCTTTAGAAGAAATCTGCGTCAATGGAGAAGGGAGTTCTTTGCAAATCTATCATGAAACAACTCCATACAAGTGCGGAATCGTTGTCATATTCTAGGAAGAAGAACAATAACAACGATATGTATAAGCCCATTTTTATGTAACCTTTATCCTTAACAGATACCAGCAGTAAAAAGGTTACATCAGATCTTCTCTGTGTAGGACATGCGGTGGTCGTCCACGCCCCTGTCTGTCAGTGTGTGTAAGAGGCAGCACATAAAACCCGCACCAGGTTGGTGACAGCTTTATGTGGGTGACAATAGGCTGCTGACAGCACCCAAAGAGGGAGTCACATAGCACACATGAACCTTGCTGTCACACCCTCACCTCAGCCGCCTCACACTGATGTGGGGGGTAAGAATCTACAAGCAGAATTTCCTTCTAGTTCCTACTCATGTAGGAGATGCTACAACTGTGATTGCTAAGGCAAAAAAAGAGGTGTGTTTCAGGTTACATGGTCTGAAAATGTAGGGTAGGTAGGTCGGATTTTTTTAGATTTTTAAAAAAGCTTTGGCTTGAAAAGTACCCAGGAATCGACTCACAAATGTCAATGCTGACTCGCCAACAACCGCCTTGATTTGTGAACTATCAGATCGAATAGCCCCAAAATGACCTAAAATATAGATATTTTTTCAAAATTGCATAAAAATGTCTAGGATCAGCCCTGTTTTGCTAGGTAGGGTCGGGTAACATGAAACACACTTTTTTTTATTTCGCCTAAATACCATATGGCTGCAAATAATACCTCGGCCAAAAACAAAGATACAACCCTATCCAGCATAACAAGACTGGGCCTAGTGGCTCTTGGGCGCTGTCTAAAGATGTTGATACTCATCGGCAAAGTCCGTGATTAAATTGACAAAATGTTTCCAGCGCCTACAGCCTATCACAAAAAAATCACTTACAGATAAGGGAGTGCTCATTTTTTAACAACAGGGGGGGGGCGGTGAGATTTCGCGCGGAGTGCGCGAAATTTTGTCACCCCCCCCCCCCTAGAGGGGTCGAAATTTTTTACACCCCCCCCCCCGGCAGGCCGAAAATCGCGCACGTTCGTGCCCCTTTGTAGCATAGTAACGCGTGGGCTTTTTCCCTCAAAGAAGGTTGAATTTTTTTTACCCCCCCTCCAAGAGGGGTCTAAATTTTTTACCCCCCCCCCCCCCGGTCAAGGGGTCCAAATTTTTTACCCCCCCCCCCCCCCCAATCCACCACCACCCCCCCCCTGTTGTTAAAAAAATGAGCACTCCCTAACCACATTTAAGGTGTCTTCCAGCAAAGCCAGTTTTGCACCTTGTAAAATCCCTACCGACCCCTCTCAACTTCTTCAGACTCCTCTCAACCTCTTGTATATCCAAACGTTTAAGATGGCTAGATGCCTCAACACTTCAAACCCATTTAAAATACACCAAACAACTGTACTTGGTCTTATGGCCATAAGACCAAGTACAGTTGTTTGGTGTATTTTAAATGGGTGGACTTATAGGGTTGATGGTGTCCATGTGATTAATAGGACCGGATTGGCTGACCTGGGAGGTTTGTTGACATGAGTTCAATCAGCACCTTTAGCTGTTAACTTACAGAATAGTGGCACGTCAACGGGTGGTAGGTCGGGGTTCTGGTGGTGTGTCTGCCCTCCAAATAGAACTCAAGAATGACACAAGTTAGAATCTTGTGTATTTTCGGGAATCTGTATATGCAAGATAGACATGGGAGATTCTCGAGAATAGTGAGCGTTCCTAGTGACATGTTCAATAGTGATGTGTATTTCTTAAGTTTCACTCATTCGAGAAAGTGTCAAGAAGATGTTCCAGAAATATTCTTAAGTTCGCAAGTTTCACTCATTCAAAAAAGAAGAAATTCCAGGGAATATAACACAAGAAAATGGCTGAGAAACGTTCACAAAGCGTTCTCAAACTCTCATAGGGATCACGATTCAAGACTCAAGAATGGCACAAGATCCGCTTGAGATTTTGTTTGCAGGGTGGGCTCCATTCTCACAGACTACAGGAACTGTAGCAGTGAGTAAAGCCACCTTCTTTTGGATTACATGCTTTTAAGCAAATATCATGGGGGGGGGGCAAAATAAAAGCTTTACTTTTGGGAGATCTGGGTTCCAGAATTCCAGGGGGCAGGGGAACCCCTCATTGAAAAATGTCCCCAATTGGAAAAGCGTACTTCTTTATTTTTTGGTCAAATTTCCCCCCAATAAATCCATCGGCCAGGGGTAAAAAAAAGTCAAAAAATCCAATCGGTGGATCCGTAATCCAAGTTATCAGAAAAAAACGGCCTACGGCGGGAAACCCAATGGCCTATTTGCGTCCATTATCGGCCTATACACCATCATAACGTAGGATATTACGACAAATGGAGTGCATGTTAGGATTAGTACTGGCGCTATAAGACAGTGAACAGACTGTGTATATGTTATTCATGTATTCATGGACTATATGAGAGTTTTGTGGTAGATTATTTATTACGACATGTGTATCGTCCAGCAGCCTGGTGTGTGGCCTGGGGTGGGACCTGTCCTTACAGCAGCATGTACAGTCATTGTCTCACAGTAACGACCTACTTATACCTAACTCTATATCCAATATGTATCACAGTGAGATGTGAGATATTATGCTATTCAATTTCGCGATTTCGTGATATTGTATATTGTATATATCATTCACTTAGGCCAAAAAAAAGAAAAGGTTTGTTTCAGGTCACCCGACCGACCCTATCTAAACAGGGCCGACCCTACGTTTTTTTATGCAATTTTGAAGAAATTTTTATATTTTTAGACTTTTTTGGGGTCAATTTTAGGTTTACAAAATTTTGGAAAAAAAATCTCTCAATTTTTACACTTTTTTGGGTCAATTTTAGAGGGGAAGTAAAAAAAAAAAAGTTAAAAAAAAAGAAAATCCGACCTACCGACCCTAGAGTTTCTTCCCATGTTACCTGAAACAAAACTTTTTTTTTATTTGGCCTTATATTTGCTAAAAGTCGCCACCTTTCAGAGATGGGTCGGATAGAGTATTGTAAACATGTATTAGATGAATTAATCGTCATACATCTAAGCTAATTCTAGGTTCAAGTAACCATTGATAAATTCTGGATGGTAAAGTCAGTCATGTATATAGCAACACCCATTAATCTAGTTATCATGTGCGCATAGGTGCAGATAATGTCATATTAGTGTAATTTGTCAAGAGTGCCTTGGAACATGTATTGCTCCTGTAAGCATTAGCAGAGGCGGAGAGGAGACATCAAGGTCCAACTGATTCCATTCCGAGATTCTACGCATTAGGGATGCCACTCCCTGGTTAACAGACAGTAGAGATCTTGAGATTCTGATTAATTTACTGCACAAAATCTTATACAGAAATCTTAGCCAACAATTTGGAATATATTACAAAAGTAAGCAAAGTGGCCGCCTCAGATACAGTCGCTCTGTATCTCTGTGAAGTTATCCAAAATGTTATAATTTTGCTGGTATAGAAGTATACTTACTGTTAGTATGAAACAAAATTTAGTATTGGCTAACATTCTGACGATATAAAATCTTTGTAAACGGTTAGGTCAAATAATTATCAATACACAATGTATTGCACTACGAGCAAAGCATTGCGACATGTGACACGGGGAATCTGTCTTGACAATGCGTGAAAATGATCACATCGTCCACAATAAGTACAATTGATTGTGACAAGGAATATACATTGTGTAGTTTAGATTACATGGACATCTTGATGTTCCTCAAACCATGCTGCAGCCAGCCCGTGCTGGGAAGTAACTTACCAGCGCTGCTTTGGTGCATCATGCGGATCCTTTGATAACATGTCAACCCAGTCTGCATCATAAATGCATCATGCCGACACATCATGTCTTGCACAAAAAATAAATATACTTTAATGCGAGTTGACGAGGGGTGGGTGTGCACGCTGCCACTACTCTTTCAGAACTAAATCAGGTAAGATCTTCCCGCCCTGTTTTTGTTCACATGACCTCAACAAAGATTGTAAGGGGCAGGATTCAGGTCACTTCCTGGCATTTTATTTTTCCAAACTTCAGAATTATAACTTTTACATTTTCAAAATTGAAAACTTTTAGTTATGAATATAAAATCCTATAGTCTGCTTTTGACTTTAGTCAAAGGGAGGCCGAAAGAAAGCTTAAGTAACCTGTGAGCGATGCCTTATTATAACTGACGTCGGTGACTATTCACACGTTTCTGAACTTGTGCTTGGCAAATAATGGGTACAACGTTAGGGAGAAGAAGCAGCATGGAGACAGGTCCGTAATTAGATATGATATGTACTAGTGCATGATACCTACTACATGTAGAGACCCCCCAACTTTCCACGCGAGATGTAAGTAAATGGAGGGTTCATTTAATCAAGAGGTCTTAGGGGTTTTAAGAAGGGAGAGTGGGGTAAAATGATTTGGACCGCTATTAGGGCGTCTAACAAAGAAATTCATATGCTCTCCACAGAAAAAAAAACATAGCGCGACTAATAGACATTTCGGGGGAGCGGGAGGCGGAGGTAGAGAGAGTCGACAGGGTGATCTGGAAATCTAGCTGCCCCAATTAAAGAAAATGACCACACCCTATCAGACGGTGTAGACACATGTTACATATATGAGGGCAGGTGTGGGGGTGGGGTGGCAGTAATATATGTGTGTGTGTTGGGACGGCAGGGTGATGTGAGGCAGGGTGCCGACATTAACGTCCACAAGTCAGCCTCACTCCTTACATTAATGTCTAATTGTATATGATTGTCTGAGCCGTCCCAGCAGCCCTCGGGGCAGGAAGTCAGCGCCATCTTGGTTGGTGGCCTCTGGGTAGGGTCTATAGCTCAGGTCTGAATTATACTGGCAGCATGATAACCATTTAAGGACGACATGATAACTTAAAGCTACTTAGTAATATCCATCATGATGCCCCAATGCAAGCCAGCGAGTAGCTCGCCCGTGCTGCATTGCTGCATCATGCAGACCCTTCATGAGTATATCAACCCCGTAGTGCCGGCATGATGCATGAATGCAGCACTCTTGAGCTACTAGTGGGATACTCGCCCGTGCTGCATTTCTGCATCATGACGACCAAAGAGCATAGATAAAATATGTTGCCCTTAGATGTGTAGACACCTTTATTTCTTCTACCTTCTTGTTGAGTTTCCACCAGTCGCCGGGTGACGCTAGGTAAATAAATTAAACTTGCCTAAACAAGGTTTTGCTGCCATTTTTTTGTTTTATTCCGCTTGTTTTCTGCGTGTTGTAGCGTGTACCTGCCGGTAACAGTGTGGGTTTATTTACATGGCCCGGGCCCGATGTTAACTGCAGACCTTGTGTAGAGGAACTCCTAATACAATTAGCATCATTTGACTTAAGTATATCACAAGGTGGGGTAGATGATATGATAGGAGAGCATACTTTGAAAGATATGATATTGATGAGAATAACTTTGGTATAATATAATTTGTTTTTCCAAAGTGAGCATTGAACAAGATATAGTAAATGAATGCATCGATAGGGGGAGCGGGGAGGTATTCAACACTAAAACATGACTACACTGTAGCACTGGCAAACTCCTGGCTCCATATGAATAAGTGTATAAGTGTATTTATGTAAAATTGTAAGTCATTACTTTGTAAAGTTGGAATTCTCCACTCACTACGGGTACCAGACAGAATGTCATGAAGAAGAAAATGAAACATTTTTCTTCATGCTAGTAAGCACTGACATTAGTTCAGTGTTGAACAAATCTTTAATATAATTAAGCTAGAAGTAGTTTACTGTGGTATAAGCTACATAACAACACGCAGTCCTCTCAACATGCTTCATGTTATAATGTTATGAACTGGTTGATGCAAATGATATGATTATGCTATAAGTAATTAACTGTGGTGTAAGTTACATAGCAAAAATCAGTACTTTCACAATGTCTATAATGACAGTGCACTTTCCCCTGTACTTCACCCCCCCCCCCCCCCACATGTCGGCGGTACGTCCAGGATTACAGGCGTGGCTGAAGTATAAAGATGAGCTCTCAGTGTAAACCCCGTATTAACCCAGTAAGGACCGCATAGTGCTTTAAGGTAGCATGTGCCCTTTGTCGCCAAGAGGCATACATGTCATACACACTGAAAAAGTAAACTCGTCTCCAGACTCGTCTAAGTGACTGTCATAAAATAAACGAGTCAAAAGTTGTCTAACGCATCAGGTTACCATCCCACAAATAGAATCTGGAGCTGGCAAATGTCAGGTTTTGGGCTGGCACATACCAAGTGGGTCTTCTATCTCCAGCTAGAAGACCCGATTCCTTGTCACTTAGACAAGTTTTTGACTCGTTTATTTTATGACCGTCACTTTGAAGAGTCTGGAGACAAGTTTATTTTTTGAGTGCATGCAGGCCTGGGGATGAGCTTTACAAAGCTGCCTTCATGCATCATGTCGACCTTACCCAGTAAACAAAAAAAACATATTATAACGTTATATAACGTTATGTAACGTTTCTCTAAGGCTCCTGATTATGGCATAACGTTATATAACGTTTTAAAACGTTATTTTGACGTAAAATAACGTTTTTTGTTGTCTGGGTAGGAGGTTGATACACTCCCAGAGGGTTGGCGTAATGTATGAATGCAGCACTGGTGAGACGATTCACAAGGCCTGCATTCATGCATTATCCACAGGGACGGATTTAGGGGAGGGCGGACCCGGCGTGCGCCCCCCTATTTTTCTGTACATTTTAATGTAAAAAAATTTAATACCCCCAGTACATTGCCTATTTCACGCCCCCCCCCCCCCCTTCCCAAAATCCTGGATCCGCCCCTGTTATATGACGATAAGGAGCATATCAGCTTAAATCCCGATGTGATCCTTAAATGGCTAACCTCCTCCAGTGCAGACAGAGAGGCATTAACTTTTATCAGACTGCTATCATGGCCTGGAGTCACACGTACAGGTAGGGGGGACAATTAGTGAGTGCTGTCACTCCCCCGGCACCCAGCACCCGGGGGCAGGCGGCCTGGGTGGTACCTGTCTGCAGCACCACTTCTAATTAAGATAAATCAACTTGTATCAATCAATCCCCACCAGGGGGACCCTGCTACAGCCTGGGGGCATTCAGGTCTACAGCAGCGCATGCGCGGGAGGCTCCCTGTGGGTGGTAGGACTGGGAGGGTCTGCTAACTCCATCCAAGTTCTTACACTCACAATCTGGAGGAGCAATTCTCGCGAGATTGGGAAAACAAAATGGCGGAAGTCATGTGGGAAAGGTCATGTTTGAAGGTCATTAGGAAACGTAAAGAAATTGCGTAAGAAACATAATTCAATACCCCCCCCCCCCCATCCCCACCACTCTCCCTTCCCTCCTCCTCTTCACCTCTGTAACTAGACCTGTGGCATATCTTTAAGGCACCTTGCCCTCAGAACGTCCCAAACTCCACACGACACTAATATCTCCCACCCCTGGTGGCTTTGTCTCCCTCTCCCGTCGTTACAGAGACATATGCAGCTGTATATGTGAACACCAGGTCGGGTGAGATATTGTCGATGACAATTAGGGATAAGGTGAGGGTAGCATGGAGATATCCCATATCTACCTGTAATATCGCTCACTTAGACCCCACACATGTTGCACCCAATCACGATATGACACCCCCCCCCCCCCCACACACACACACACACCCTCACCTCACATACCCCAGCTTGTTTTACTTTATTTTCCGTGAGGTGACTTTGGGGAGACTTGTGTCGCCATGACTTGAGAAGTTGATTTCTAATTGCTAATTAACCATATCTAGGAGTGACAAGGTAAATTAGCTCCCACTTTGGCGGCGGGAGCTGGGTAGGGGGTGTGACAGGGGGGTCCACACCTGACACCCTAATGGGGATGTATGGGGCTATCACGTGACGCGCCACCTACCGGGTCCTGCCGGCACAAATAACACCAAATTCCACAGCAGGAATATACAATTATCTCATTAATTTAGTTGCGAAACAGACTAGTTGAAATAATTCATGTAGTCATTCTTTTAATTCTAAATGAAAGGTATGTATAATGTATCTTGAAAAGTGTCAAATTAGTGTATAGGTTTTTATAGTTTCATAAGGCCTCAGTGAATGCTGGTCAAATCTGAAATCTGTCAGGGATAATCTTTATCAAATATGAAAATACAGTCAGCTTCTTTCAGATATCCGTCCTTATGTATACATGCCTCTCTCCCTCTAATTATGTACATATGTCTGTCACTGTCTGTCTATGTATTTGTCTTCTCTGACTGTCTATGTCTGTTTCTGCATGTCTCTCTCACCCTCTCTCTTTCTCTGTCATGTATGTCTCATGTATGTCTCATGTCTGTCCCTGTCTGTCTCTGTCTGCCTCTGTCTGTTTCTGCCTGTCTCTGACTGGCTCTGTCTGGCTCTGTCTCTGTCTGTCTCTGTCTCTGTCTGCCTCTGTCTGCCTCTGTCTGCCTCTGTCTGCCTCTGTCTGTCTCATATCTGCCTCTGTCTGTCGCATGTCTGTCTCTGTCTCTGTCTGTCTCTGTTTCTGTTTGTCTCTGTCTATGTCTGTCTCTTGTCTGTCTCATGTCTGCCTGTCTGCTTCTGTCTCTGTGTCTGTCTCTGTCTGTCTCTGTCTGTCGCATGTCCGTATCTGTCTGTCTCTGTCTGCCTCTGTCTGCCTCTGTCTGCCTCTGTCTGCCTCTGTCTGCCTCTGTCTGCCTCTGTCTGTCTCTGTCTGCCTCTGTCTGCATCTGTCTGTCTCTGTCTGTCTCTGTCTGCCTCTGTCTGCATCTGTATCTGTCTCTGTCTGTCTATGTCTCTGTCCGCCTCTGTATGTCTCTGTATGTCTCTGTCTCTGTGTCTGTCTCTCTGTGTCTATGTTTCTGTCTCTGTCTGCCTCTGTCTGTCGCATGTCTGTCTCTGTCTGCCTCTATCTGCCTCTATCTGTCTCTGTCTGCCTCTATCTGCCTCTATCTGCCTCTGTCTGCCTCTGTCTGCCTCTGTCTGTCACATGTCTGTATCTGTCTGCCTCTGTCTGTCTCTGTTTCTGTCTCTGTTTCTGTCTCTGTCTGTCGCATGTCTGTATCTGTCTGCCTCTGTCTGCCTCTGTCTGCCTCTGTCGGTCTCTGTCTGTCTCCGTCTGTCTCTGTCTCTGTCTGTCGCATGTCTGCCCATGTCTGTATCTGTCTGCCTCTGCCTGCCTCTGTCTGTCTCTGTCTGTCTCTGTCTCTGTTTATGTCTCTGTCTGTATCTGTCTGCCTCTGTCTGTCTCTGTCTCTGTATCTCTCTCTGTCTGCCTCTATCTGTGTCTATGTCTGTCTCTGTCTGTATCTGTCTGTCAATGTCTGTCTCTGTCTGTATCTGTCTGTCAATGTCTGTCTCTGTCTGTCTATGTCTCTGTTTCTGTCTGCCTCTGTCTGTCGCATGTCTGTCTCTGCCTGTCTCTGTCTGTATACCTGTCTCTGTATACCTGTCTGTGTGTCTCTGTGATCCTCCGCCCTCCTCCCTGGTCGTACTCACCTACCCCTGCACCCATCTCCCCCGACCCCCCTGAATGTCGCTGCGTCTCCCACGACGTCAACAAGTCAGTGACGTGACGTGGTGACGTGATGACGTGACGTCGTGCTGCAGTCACTAATTACGCGCGGCTCTGATTACACAATTAATGTCACGACGTAATTAAAGGGTTATGGACATATGGACATGTATGTACATAGATTATATTAGTATCGGGTAATTTAAGTGTTAGCTGGATATGGATTTATACGTATGTACATAGATTATATGTCTACATAGATGTCTTGGTATCGAAGTGGGACAGAACAAGCACTGAAATATGGTGGTGAGGTGGGGCGGGGATGGATAACAGAGACTGAAGGGAGACGGTGTAGAACGGTGGCAGGTAGACAGTGAGTGAAATCCCGAATAACTTCATTTAATTTTCCAGTTAATGCAATGTAAAATGGTAAAAATTGTTGGTTATTCTTAGCTCAACTGCAATACTGACACTGTGCGTTTATGATATCATATAGCACCAGCTTTGGGGATTTTCAAGTAAACAGATAACAGTGCCAAGAGACCTTTTATCCTGACGCCTGCATGGTGAATTTCTGAGTGGACTGGCAAGGTTTGGGGTGTGGGAGGGTGGGAGGACGTGATGCTAATACACTCAGATACACCCTAGGTGCCCCCCCCCCCCCCACACACACACAGCACACACGCAGCACACACACCACACACACACACACACCACACACACACACACACACACACCACACACACACACACACACACACACCACACACACACACACACACACCACTAGGGGCAGCACAGTCACGTGACGACCACCCACACAGGGGCAGCAAGGCTCACTTCCGGAATATAAATATGTGTGTTTCCGGTCACCTGACCGTGCTCAGCAAATCCCGACCTAGCTTGTTTTTTGCAATTCCTATCTCTGATTTGTCTGGTATTCTTTTCAAATTACTTTATATTTTTACTTTTTTTACTGGCACTAAAGCAAAAAATAAGAGAAATCTTCCCGTACCTTTCATTTTGTATTCCCCAAAAGGAAATAAACGTCTTTGTGTGATAACAGTAGCAACATATATAGTCGCTGAGGTTTCACTGAGGAAATGAGGCGCTTTTTTTTTTGCAATTCTAAGCCTAGTTTTAGCGTGTTTTCCTCTAAAATCCTCTAAAATTGTCTGCTTTACAAACCGTAAAATTGGCATGTAGGAAACGTGAGAAAAAAGATGGGGACTCGGCACTGTTTTCCTATAGGCCCGGCCGGGTTACCGGAAACAAACCTTTTAATCCCCATTTTGGCCCTATGGTGCAGCAACCTAAGCGGTATTCCTTTTGTCTCTGACCTGTGAGTGTGACTCCTGCAGTGGGGGAGGGGGGGGGGGGGGTGCGGGCGGGCCCGTTAAACCTTTTTTCAGGTTACCCCATCCTATCTAAGTAGCAAACATTTTATTCATTTTGTAATCCTCTTTCAATTTGAGGTCGTTTTGGGGCTATTTTAGAGTAATTTTGATGGTCCATCGCTCACGCTCGCGGTCTGGGAGACAGCGCCAAATGAATTAGCATTCTGGATGAGTGTTGCGAGGAAAACAACATTTGTTTGATTATAATGAAAAGATGTAATGTCTATTACAGCATGGGAGTACACCTAAGTGAAGCATCTTAGTACCGGTATTGTTTGCTCTTTGATTATAGGCGTTGCAAGCCTCGCCAGGAGTTTAATCAGACCAACAGCATGGAAATACATGATATTCGGGAAGTCTATTTTACGAGAGATTTTGCGTACATAAACCTTTATCTATATTTTGCCTCCTACATTAAAATTTGAGAAATCCTTACTTAAAGTCGCACTGAGTTGAGGACCTAACCCTGCCGAGTTTTGTACGCAAATGACGTCGTGGGTTCAGTGCACCTTTAAGCGTTGCATAACTCCCGTGTTCTCATTGCAGACTTGGGGAAACCAGTACAGCACTGATTCAACCTGGTTAAACTACAGATCAGTGTCTGGATGCAATGAGTGTTTATCATTCTGTAAATCGTAATCAAATGAGCTACACAAGTACAATCTTTTTTTCTTTGTATGCCCTTCTTCTTCTAAGAGAGTTACAGGATCTTGCATTACATTCTACAGTGATTGCATGGCACTTACGCAGATGAAGGATGATGAAGGCTGACCTGTGTTTAGTAGAAGGGCTAGGAGTTGTAGGTCTACTACAACAATAAGCATGTTTTAGCCCGGAATATGACTAATAATACAGCATTCATTTAATACATGGTTTTTAAAAAATCTGAAAGTGTGACGTCGCACAATGCTAAACACCCCCCCACCCCCTTGTCACACTTTGTCACACACAAAAAAGACCCCCCCACACCCTCGGGCGTGACATACTAAATGGATCGCCCCCAAGTGGACCATGGACAATGTGAAACAATCCCCAGTCTATACTTCCTAGATGCCCCAGGTCACACAGGTCTTTGTCTCTGGCTTTGTCCCGGGCTTTGTGGGGGGGGGGGGGGGGGGGGACCAAACAAATTTGGATCCCTTGAAGGGGGGGACCAAAAAAAATTGCACCCCTTTTTAGTGAAAAAGCCTGTGCATTACTATAGCTCAAAGGGGTCGGCCGCGCCCAATTTCAACTTGCCTAAGGGGGGGACCAAAAGAATTTCGACCCCTGCGGTGGGGGGGACCAAAACATTTTTGACCCGCTCGCCCGGAAATCCACCAACCCACCCCCCCTGTTGTTAAAAAATTACCACTCCCTTACTTGCCAGGGCTGCATTTAAGCAGCATGCCGAACTTTGCCGACCCTACGGGGTCAAGACTCTTCCGGAGGGTTGGCACGACAACACATTCCATAAGGAAATTGAATTAGAATTTGGTAAATAAGGACCGAAAGACTGGACGAACGTCTTCATTCATGATGGCGACCAACTCTTGTGACGTCACATTTACTTACGGAAGTAAACTAGACGCTGGTTACCCAGTAACATATTTTCCCGCGTCGTCAAATCTCAACACTTACCTCAGGATAAAAAAAAATATATATCATTCAATCAATCAATCAATCAATGATGCACCAATACAGCACCGGCCAGTTACTTGCCAGGACTGCATTGGTGCATGTTGATAACCAAACTGACTGTGAGTTCTATTCTAATAACTTGGATTAAGGATACGCCGCCGAGACGTTTGGCCTGTTTTACCCTTCTCCGCTGGGATCTTTTTTAAATTTAAAATTTTACAAAAAAAGAGCATATTTTGACCAGCAAAAAGTCAACATGATGCCTTTCAGATTGGAGATATTCCTTAATTTGAGAGCCCAAATGAGGGATTTTCCATGCCCCCCCCCTGCCCCTTGGAAAATTTTGTGACGCAGCTCCACCTGTTGGGCAGAACCCCCCCCCCCCCCCCCCCGCCATGATATTTGCTGTAAAAGCCCCAAATTCAAGTAATCGAAAAAAAGGTGACCTAAATAAATTTACTTTAAAAAAGAAGTTTCACATCATCGTTGTTGTCTGTCTGTTCCTCTATCGGTTTTCCCTCTCTTCTTCTCCATGCCTCCTTCTGTTTCTCTCCCTATATCTCTGTCTCTTTCTCTGTCTACTTGTCTGTCCTCTGTTATTCTCTGTGTCTCTATCCCCATGTATCAGCCCCTTCTCTCCACTGCCACAGTCCATGCATGCACACTCTCCTTCCCAGATCTTTCCACAAGAAGGTTCTGGTCCCGGGTTCTGGTACCTATCACTATGACCTTGAACTTGGATTTTGCTGGGTTCTCAAACAATCACTACTGGCAGATTAGAACTAGTGAACAGGAACCAGAATGTATGATGTGAGTTCTCCCTCATACTTTCTGGTTCCAGTTTTGTTTCCTGTTTGCTGGTCCTAAGCTAAGAACCGAGATTGCCCAGACCATGCAGCAAAAGTCCAATTTCAAGGTCATAGCGGTGTTAATAAGTGTAATGCATGCAGTGCTCAGATACTTCAGACACACCAGAGAGATGTGTGCATCTCCCTGAGAACACATCCCACCTTTAATACAATCTGCCCGCACCCCTCACCGCCCCCCCCCCCGTCTACAGCAGTCCCCCAGACCCCTGAGGGATCTGGAAGCACAAAGCTAAGTGAATTATCCAAATTAAGTGTGTAAACGCCATCTATAATGTAGCACCTAACATTACCTGCATTACCAGGGGCCGAGCACCAATTGAAATACCGACATGCCCACCCAAACAACACCTCCATAAATCTGCCACCAGTGTGTCTGCTACCTCCAGTAGAGTGCAGGTCGGAGACTTTGTGAAAGGCAGTGGATGTGCCACCATATTTTGCAGAGGATAAATGGTACGTTGGACATAACCTTTCACATGCCTTTTAATTATCACCCACCGACCCCCACCCTGCTCTACATTTAAGACAGTATGTGAACATATAAGAGAGAGTTGGTCATGTCTTGAAAATTGAGATTGTTTTCACCAAATGCCAAAAATATTCTAAATTACTTGCAAGACCAACTTAAGATCGCTCTGTTTGGACAAGCAGGCCCTATTGGGAACTTGTGTTATCTAAAGTCTATATTAGATACAAGATGGGCCTTATTCTCTATGTGGTCTCATACCCCTCTTGTACAACCCCTCCCGAAGCCTCAGGCCTTCCTGTACACTACCCTACCCTGTCTCCTCACACCAATTCATCCAATTGTTTGTCCTGCCCTGGGTTCATCAAATACCATCTCCCGCCCCCTAATGGCCGTCTCCCCACGACCGTCGCCTCACCCCCACCACCACACACTCCCACCTTAACCCTTTAAGGGCCGCATATTGCTTCAATGCATCATGACCCTTGTCGTCATGATGCATGAATGCAACCCAGGGAGTCTACTTGTCAGGGCTGCATTCATGCATCACCTCAACCCTTCTAGAGTGTGCTAACTCCATATTGTTGGCATGATGTTTGAATGCAGGTCTGACAAATTCGTTCATCCTGCAAATGAAGGGTGTGATGCGTTGAAGCACTATGCGGCTCTTAAAGGGTTAAGCTCAGAACTACCTTACCTGAGGACGATATTGTTTGTGGACTTCAAAAGTGCCGCGGGTGAGTTACCCGGATCTAAGTGGCGACACCTTCAGGGACGCCGCCTCAACTCGACTTCTGCATGCACATGCGCACTGAGCACGCGACATGCGCCGAGGTAGCAGAGAGAGCGTCTGTAAAAGGGGGTGGGGGATTGTGGTGCGTGTGTGTCCTTGTATCTCTAGGTGCTATACCACAACACAAAAACAGGTGTACAAGTCATGCCTAAAGGTACTAGATCTAGCAGGAGATCTTGGTAAAACACACCTTCTTTGTCTTTTAATTTGCCCCTTTATCGGATCTTGATAATCATAAAAGGCCTTTTTACGTAATTCAATCCTGCTCATATTTAATCAATTGGTTGCATTTATTACACTAAGTACATCATATATTCGGACGAAGTTTCACTTTATCATAACATAAGATATTTCTTTTCGTTTGTAGACTTCCTAGGTATGTTCTCCGTGGCTGAAACTTGCCCATTCAAGATGTATTCCTTACCCAGATTTGTCTATGTTGTGGCCTTCCCTCAGTAAGTCTATGATAGTTATTGTCTGTAGCTTCCTTAAAGATGGTATATCAGCTAACAGACTTCCCAAACCTTTTCTTCAAAATGGATATGATTTTAATGTCAAGGGTTTTGTTATTATTTTAGCTGACATGCAGTGCTCAATGTTGAATATATTTGTCTATAAATGCATGATTTGAGATAGAAAACAATGTTGCTTATTCACCTCACTAACTCAGTGTCCCCCCTTTGTGAGCATACCGGGAACTAAGCTAATAGGGAAAGCACTGAGCCATGCAGTATAAACACATAGAGAGTTTAAGTGTCGACCTACAGTAAAAAATATTGCACTGCACATGCTCGTCTTATAGACTAAGACACTGCCAATAATTTTGAAAGTTAGGGAAGACGAATGGGATAGGATATACAATAGGAATATGACGAGACGAAAAAATCTCCAAACATTCAGCTGACACACTATCTTTAACCTGCAGCGTAGTCTACCTCATTGTTAGGTGTGGATTTATAGTCAGTCAGTAGAAGGTAATGGTTGTACTCGTTCCCCCTCACACAGTCAACCTAATTGTCACTCCTCTTTTTTTCGATATAATTTAACCCTTTAAGGGCTGCATAGTGTTATAATGCAGTATGTGCATCTAGGTATGTTGAGATGATGTATGAGTGCAGCACTGGTCGGGCTGCATTCATACAGGTATAATACTGATCTCACAAGGTTTCCCCAACCCTTTTCAAATTCCTGGGTCAACTGAGTTCCTATCCATCGACTAACTAGCCAGCCGAGCGTTGATTGGTTAATGCAGACAGATGAACGTGAAGCCTTGTTGAGGCATCATGCCGTCAAGTTCAAGTCAAGTTCAAGTCAAGTTCGAGTCAAGTTCAAGTCAAGTTCAAGTCAAGTTCGAGTCAAGTTCAAGTCAAGTTCAATAAGTTATTTTTTGAATTTCATCTAGGGGCAAGTAGAACCATCGCATTCCTGTAGATCTTCCTTGGTATGTCCATACAGGGGGAACCGACAAATGGACTTGAAGTCTTGGTGAAGCATCATGCTGCCCTTACAGGGTTAGGGAGTGGTCATTTTTTAACAACAGGGGGGGGGGTTGGTGGATTTGGGGGGGGACCAAAACATTTTGGACCCCTTGAAGGGGGGGTCCAAAAAAATTTGGACCCCTCTTGAGGGGGGGACCAAAAGAATTGCACCCCTTTTTAGCGAAAAAGCCCCCGCGTTGCTATAGCACAAAGGGGTCGGCCGCGCTTAATTTCAACTTGCCTGAGGGGGGGGACCAAATAAATGTCGACCCCTCCCATGGGGGAGACCAAAAAAAAATTGACCCGCTCGCGCGAAAATCCACCAACCCCCCCCCCCCCCACCCTGTTGTTAAAAAATGACCACTCCCTTAATGCGGTTGCCGCAATCAGTGTTCAGCAGTTGTGTCGTTGTTCCCCCACTCTTGCCGCCACCACGAGTTGAGGTTAGCCCCGGGACCTGGTACTCCGTGTGGTGGTCGTGTAAGGATTGATGTGGTTTAGTTACGTGATGTCTACAACATCTTCCCACCACACATACTACATCACTACATACATGTACAAAATGGACATTGTTGTATGTCCCCCACCCCTCACCCCCACTCCCACCACACAGATACATGCAGGGGACATTGAGTCCAATGATCAAATCACCATTATACCGGGGGGGCAGAATTGTGGGATAAATTGGGAGACTGGTACCAGAGAAGCAAAGATAAGTTAACCTTCAAAAAACGTATAAGGACTTTGGAGGATTTGGATGTACCCAACCAAAATCCAGGAGGGGAGGATGAAGATCTCCTACCACTGGAAGAGTGGCCCTTGCTGACCTAGGAAGCTGTTATAATGACAGCATCCAGGGGATGCAAAGATACATGTGTTTTAAAGGGACTAGCAAAGAATAATTAGTTGTTATTCTGGAAACTGTTGTGAAGACAGTATCTGGGGAGCCTATGACAAATTTTCACTGGTCAAGTATATACTTATGAATAACAAAACTGCATATAATAATAAGCAGTGAAGTACCTTACATCCTCCCGCTATAGACGTGTCATTTTTTGTACCATACTTCAACCCTAGCAAGAAAATCACCAAGAGTGGTGCTATGTTAATATTTTCTCTCTCAAATATTTGATTTTTGTATATAATGTAACTTTTTGTTTATTTATTTATTTTTTGTTGTATATATTTCCCTGTATTTTTCATTTTTGAACTCATCCACAACATACCCATCTTTATCTCATCCAATATGTGAAAACAACGTACGCCTCATGTGTTAGAAAAAGGTGTCACCTTTTATTGTCATAAATTATACCACAAATTGTAATTTTTGTGATTTGGCAATAAAAACCTTTCAAACCTTAAAAAAAAAAAACTCGACTTTGAAGTCTACCCTAATTCAGATAAACAGATTTATGGCCACCATTACCCGTGTGTTGAGGACATGCATATTACATATCATGTTGATTGTATTTAATACCTCTTTCAAATTAGTTCCATTTTGTGAGATTTTGAAACCTATTACTTCCCACTCATACGAAGTAAGAATTGCATTCTCTTTCTATCCCATGATGTAATTCAGCATAAAAGAGGCTAAAAATCTCTGGGCAACCCCTGCTGGTAGGATGGAACCAGCGAACAGGAACAGGAAATGGAACCAGAATGTATGATGGTAGTTTTAGGTAGATTTACCATCAGCCTTTCTGGTTCCATTTCCTGTTCCTGTTCGCTGGTTCCAAGCTACCAGCATGGGTTGCCCAGACCCAGCAAAATCCCAACATTTGGCAGTTACCAGAGCCTTCCTTCGGAAGGATTTGGGAACGAGAATAGGTTGCTTGGACCTCCCAATCAGTATTAAAGAGGGCTCAAAACTACTTCTTTAATGCGATTCCAATACAAGCGTGTGTAAACACCGTCATACTTAAAGTCCGATATTGAAAGCTGGTGGGGTGGGCCCCCCCTAGGTCCCCCACCCCCATGAAGATTTCCTTCCTACGCCTCTGTTCAGGGATCCCAAGAGTCCTTCGGAAGTCTCCAACCCCCTCCCCTCCTCTTGTTCTACTGAGCCCTACAGTAGGCCACACCAAAGCACCGCCACACACGCCATCTGGGGGCTAAAGCGGCAATAATCACGTGACTAGATACAAAATGGCGTCCGTGTTAAGATCAGAATGGCGGACAAAGAACCATCAGTTCACCTTGTACGGCGCGACCTTTGCCACCCTCACCCAGAAAAAGAACAAGACAAAAATAGATGAAAAGAGCAATCTCTGAACATGAATATTCACCCAATTATGGCCCATTAACCTTTTAAGGGCCACACTGTACTTTAGTGTGATGCTACCCCCTCTATTGTCATGATGCATTTTTGCAGCTTTGGCGAGTAACTCGCCAGTGCTGCATTCATGTTGACCCTACAGGGTTGATACACTCCTACAGGGTTGGCATGATGCATGAGTAGATTTGCCAGGCGCTGCATTTATGCATCATGACGACGATGGGCATAGTACACATACATATCACTATGGCGGTCCTTAAAGGGTTAATGTTGTTTAGTGTGCTTGTTTTGTCTGTGCTGTGCATGTGTGTCGGGCTGTGTCGGGGTGTGGAGATGGGGACAGATTGACGTGATATTGAGTACAGCTCACCTTTGTAGGGAAGGGTCTAGTTACGGGCCCCTGATAGGGGGAGGGGGGGGGGGGGTCCCGTCTGGGGGGGGGGGGGGGGGGGGCACTTGGTATACTTTGTATACATAGGTGTGCGGCTGGCAAAGGTCGTTTTTTGAGCAAAATCCCTCTAGCCAAGGGTCACTTTTCGCCAAAATCCCTCTAGCCAAGGGTCACTTTTCAGCAAAATCCCTCTAGCCAAGGGTCTGTTTTCACCAAAATCCCTCTAGCCAAGGGTATGTTTTCACTAAAATCCCTCTAGCCAAGGGTCACTTTACGAATTTTTACCAAAATTCATGCAAAAACGGTCACTTTTGACTGAAATCCCTCCAATTCTCTGCAAATCTCTCTAAACAGGAGCACTTTGACCAAAATTGCTCTAATCAAGAGGCACGTGTCCGCGAAATTTTCGAAAACATAGGCCCTTTTTACCAAAATCCCTCTAGCCAAGGGAAAGGGTTTGTCAGAGGCTCAGCCGCACACCCGTGTCAAAATAAATTTGAGTACGCCCCCCCCCCCGGGGTTCCCATGCATGTCGAACTCTCGGGAACCTAAGGTTACATAAACTTGTAAGACGATTTTTCTTGAATCTGCATGAGATGAGGTAGAAACACCAATCCAGTTTATTTTACCCTCGTACCAAAAAGAGCTTAAATTCGCCTCTAAAATAGTTATCACCAACGTCAGCTCAGCATAGGCCAAATTAAAAAAGGTATGTTTCAGGTTACCCGACCCTACCTAGCAAAACATGGCCGACCCTAGAAATTTTTATGCAATTTTGGGGCTATTGAAGGGTCGATCTGATAGTCCATGAGTCGAGGCAGCCGTCGGCGAGTCGGCATTGTGGTTTGTGAGTCGATTTCTGGGTACTTTTCAGGCCAAAGTAAAAAATAAAAAGACTTAAAAAAAACAAAAAACGACCTACCTACCCTAGATTTTCAGACCATGTAACCTGAAACACACCTTTTATTTTTTTTGGCCATATATTACATTCAGCCCTCACCATACCTGAAATATATATTTACTTCCTCGGATCCCTCACTTATATATGCCATTATATTTTTGACTTAATTCCTTGGATAATTTGCTTCCTCAGACATTCCCAAATTCGAGGAAGTGAGGGCCGACTAGTGTATTCGAAGGAACTGTTGTAGCTATAGATAGCATGGACATATTGTATATTTGGCCTACATCAGGAAACATATTACAAGTACAGGATCATCAGATCAGCGTCCCCTTTTCCCAACTTCGTCCTTCTTCTCACCCCTGTTTTCTTTGACCAGAGATAGAGTGCAGAAACGTCAAGTCATCGTGCACCACCCAGGACCCACCTCCGGCCTCTCCGTGTCCCACACCACCATAGGCCACTCACTAAACACACTTGTTTTATATCACCAAGCCATGAAACATGTAATTAACTTACATTTAGTAAAATCCCTCTTTTTTCTTTTTTTTTGCTGAGGGCCACGTAGGCAGGGGAATTTTGGGATGCAGAGGACAGACACTGCAAAAGTTGTAAATATATATGCATTTGCGGCACTGCAATATTTGATTTTATACCAATCACGCATGACATGGCCATAGTTGTCAATGTTATCATGTTTTCCATTAAAATTCGCAAAATTTTCAAATTATAAATTTCCAAGACACGCTTTTGATGGCGCGCGCGGGGACGCACGCGGTGATGAGAAACGTGTCCTTGAGCATGAGCTGTTTGAGTCTAACTATTCATCATAGTTACCCGTCACAATCTGCTGACAAGGTCATTTGTAGAAGACAATAGTCCAGGGCAAAAAACACAACTATGTGAGAGGAAACTAGATAAACACGAGTATACGGGCAGGGAGAGGGAGGCGCGGCGAGGCGTGGAGGGGAGAGGGACGCTTTGATTGTCACGTGTAACAAAACACATTGTCATGGAAACCAACACCACGTGGTGTCAACACAGGGCACGTGACCCGGGGGGAGGTCACCGGGTCACGGGGTCAAGGGAGCCGCCCTATAGCACGGCCTAAAAAAGGATATATGTAATATATATAGTATGTTATTATAAATGGGATATCACATGTAAAATTGAAAATGCATGGCTTGTAGCATTCTCACAGGAATATTATGAAAAGGTGTATCTTGTAATTTAATCACTCTCCCCGAACTATGTATGATATAACCAGTTTTAAGAAAAAATACGGCCCTTAAAGGGATACGGACGACATTATGCCCCAATGCTTTATGCTCATTTTTCATCGTGATGCACAATTGCAGCGTTTCATTGGGCCCCAGGCCATCCCTCGGTGAGCAGATGAAACTAATTGTAAGGTTACACATGATGCATAAATACAGTGCATTACTCCCAGATGCTGCATGCATTCATGCATCATGCTGACAGTAGGACACTTTACTGAAGCCTCATGCTAATGGTTAATGGTAGCGACATATCCACTTTACTTGTGAGTACACATGTCCTCATGGACCCCTCCACCCACCACACATAACTTATGTCACACACGCTGCTTCCGTGTCAACCAGCTCAATCTCCACTCTACTCTCCATACACTACTTCTACCTCTTAACCCCTGCTGCATGCCACCTAACCTCAGGGGGGAGAGTGGAGCTGGGCTGGTTCCCAATACGCCGTGAGGGGGCGCGTCTCAGGTGTCGGGGTGTGGCCACTTCCGGTGCCCAGAACGAGGCCGTCCCAGAAATGGCGCGGAAACTGGCAGAGTTATCAATACCACGTGATCATCAAAAGCCGACCTAGGCCAAAAACAACCAACTGTGTTCCGAGCATGAACTTTTCTTACCACATTTTCCTACATAGCAATGCAGTATAATGCATTTGTACGTGGTATATTTTGCTTAGATCCTCGACTGTGCGTGGAACTAGTTATGAGTACACTGCGGGGTACTTTCCAGTTGAATAAAATGTCTGTATAAAAATGTTGCAGGTATCATATCAGCCAATAACCATTTATGGCTCTAACAATGTTGTCATGGTGCGCCAACACAGCACTGGTGAGTTACTCACCAATAGTGCTTGCGAGTGATATGAGCTGCCCTTAAAGGGTCAATAAGCCACTTCAACTAAAATAAGGGGCCTCGTGGAATCGTTGGGTATAATGTGCTTAACTATTGAAAATGATATACATGACATACATGCATTGCCGTTCTAGATGAACACATTGTTTCCCTTAGATTTCTAGAATGACCATTCTAAGGCCAAATATAAAAAAAGTTTTGTTTCAGGTAACATGGGATGAAACTCTAGGGTCGGTAGGTCGGATTTTTTTTTTTTTTTACTTTTTTTTTTTTTTTAAATAACCCTAAAATTGACCCAAAAGAGTATGAAAATGGGAAGATTTTTTTCAAAACATTGAAAACCTAAAATTTACCCCCAAAAAGTATAAAAATATTAAAAATTCTTCAAAATTGCATAGAAAAACGTAGGGTCGGCCCTGTTTACATAGGGTCGGTCGGGTGACCTGAAACAAACCTTTCCCTTTTTTTGGCCTAAGTACAATTTCTTCCCTATACGTATGAATTTCAGTTTCACGGGTCTCTCTTGAAATATATTACATTTATCATATTTAAAATGTGCGTTAAAAAGTTATTGTAAGTTATCTTCTTGTGTTGTGTGCTTTCACATATTGGAAAAGAATAATGTTCATAAATAATATAAAGTAAAATAGATAAATAATTTTCTTCATTCATAAGAGCTTTAGAACTCGCGTTTTTTACATTTAAGTCTTTATTCCTCCGTGTAGTTCAGATATACCTCTCACTCCATACTATACTGAGAGCTCCCTATAGAGGTGCCAGTGGGTGGGCCGTGCACATGTGGCGTATTCACTTATAGACGTCAGGAATGTCCCGGGGACAGTTCATATCTCTATATTACCATGTCTTTATATAGACATTCCGCAATATGATATTACATTGTAGAGAAGTGGTCGTCACACTGACAAGGTCCTGACAACATACAGCGTCTATACCCTGTCTGTGTCTAGGTGCTCACAGTCCGTTTACAGTCTTATTGATCAATAACTGGACCTTATATACTCTGTATATTAGCACTCATGACAATGAGGGTTCTTGCTCAATTAGTAGTACTATTGATATTTGCATGATGCACTTGAATTTAACCAAAACACCTAGTCACATATTTACAAGGTAGTATAACTATGTCAGTATTGGTGATATTTATGCTTGTCCATGCTTCAAATGTGTAAATAAAGATTGTGAAAGCGTACCATCGATTGTGCCATGGTGGGATTCGAACCCACACTCCTCATTAAAAAATGATCCATGATTCCGGAACATTTTCTTTAGATATAAGCTCGTCCAGACCCAGTAATGCTCGAGGTCGCGGTGCTCACAGCACCTCTCAGCACTGCACGAATCATCCGATTTAAGGTACTTTAAGCATAAAGTAAAATTGATTAATAGCCTTTATTCTTCACAGCTTGAAGCAACTTTAAGCAACTTTAATCTAGAACGAAATTAAAGCTGTTAGCCCTTTAAGGACGACACAGTGCATTAATGCATGATGCTTTGGTCGTCATGTCGTGATGATGCATGCATGCAGCCCTGGAGAGTAACTCGCCAGTGCTGCATACAAGCATAATGCCAACCCTACGAGGTTTAGAGACTCCCGAAGGTTTGCCATGATGAACCAATGCAGCACCGGCGAGTTATTCACCACAGCTACATTGGTGCGTCTTGATGAGAAATGTCATCTAGCGAGATCCTTCCTTAAAGGGTTGAAGTTGATTCAAGTTGGTGAAGATCATTAATTCTCAATTCTTCAATTAAAATTGCATAGATCTGATGTTTCACGCAGTGTAGAAAGCAAAGACAAATCAGATGCCGTGAGGGGGCGCGTCTCAGTTGTCGATGATCAACATTGCTTTGCCGACATTGGCCCTATATGGACAACACAGACGTTGGTAAAGTATGCAAAATGTGACGAAAATTGGCAAATACTTGAGAAATCAATGTTGGATTGGAACACTGATGTTGGCCCTCCTCAGGTTTGACCCCTTGCCCAGTTATGACCCATGATTGCATTTCAGTGATCTCATTTCGCCATTTTTGATCTCCCACCAAAATAGGATATAAATACATTGGCTCGATGTTGGCTATCTCTACCAGGGGGACCATATGTTGTATGGAGAAATGCAGTACATGCAGCAGCAACAGCAACAGCACAGCTTTAAAGGGAGGCGGAAATATGTGGACCCTTTACAACACCACTTTCCTTTTAAAACTTCCTTTGAGACCTTTGAGTAAGGTAGAACAGTGTAATGTAGAGTAGAGGAGAGTGGAATAGAGCAAGGCAGAGTAGGGCAGAGCAGCCCCACTCACCAAAAATAATTCTCAACAATATGTTATTTCAAACATTTGTTCTTCATACATTCCTTTAGATATTTGAATCGATTCATACAAATGTATATTCTAAAAGCAACCCAGCTCATTGAAAGAGTTATTTTACGTCAAAATAACGTTATAAAACGTTATATAACATTATGCCATAGTATGGAGCCTAGGGACACGTTGAATGGCGTTATAAAACGTTATAAAAAAGCTGTATAACGTTTTTTTGTTTACTGGGATGGTGTAGGTAAGGGTTCAGGGTGATCCGCCACATTTTGTCAGAGAGGAAGCACTGCCGATATAAACGGATGAGAGAATCTGCTGGGAGATTGCAGGGGCCTATATCAGGTAGTGTAGGGGAGTGGCCGCCCGACCACACCCTCCTCAGACAACCACCGCACAGGGACACAAAACACCAGAGAAAAAACACCAGAAAAAACACCAGAAATGGACGCTATAAGTAGGTGACAAGTCCTGCCCCTGGCAACCAGCGGGTAACCATGCCAACCCAGCTACCGGGGACGCTGAAACTCTCCATGCACAGGCTACTTAGCTATTACATGGTGCACTGTCAGAAGTAACTGTAGCTGCACAGCGATTTATACACATAAAGGAGGTATTTTTGGTTTTGAAACCAAAAATACCTCCTTTTATACTGTAGATCTATAGTATAAGTCACTGTGCAGCTACAGTTACTTCTGACAGTGTGTAAAGAGGGAATTAGCTGAAATTAGTGCCTTGACAAAAAGGATATAATGCGCGTAGTCCTAATAGACATATACCGCATAATCTTCTGAATAAATCTCATAGTCTTAGTGCATCTCTATCTGCCTAGATGGCAGCACAATCTGTAACAATAGAAGGTTTGGTAGATAAGCAGTTGGTATATGGGTTCGGTCATGTTATCAGTCTAACAAAGAAAAAGAAAAAAAGGGGGTTCCTGGGAACGTGGACAAGAAAATCTTGCCAATCTTAAAAGCGGTAATCGTAAAAATGTTCCCCTCCACCTTTTAAGATAATTTTAAGATAATAACATTTATTTCAGATATGACAATCTTAAATTGAAGATTCTAAAAACCAGATGGCATCAATATAATATTATACCTGGCACAGTTGTCCATAGTTGTGTTTGATATCAGTTTTGAAGAAAAAAAAATTTTAAAAAAGAAGGAAAGAAAGAAAAGGGGGTTCGGAGGCAGAGCCCCTGATATACAATATACTAACTACCAACAATAAATAGAATAAGGGTCAAAAAAGAAAAACGGTGAGCATAAGTGGCGCCATCTAAAGCAGGTTTACCGAGGCTATAATCTTAAACGAGCAACGTATTTAAGATAATCACCTTTAAGATAATTGCTTTAAAGATTGGAAAGATTTTCTTGTCCACATTCTCAGGAGAGTCTGTCCCGACGAGCCCAATGTATAGCAACTATATATTACCCATTCTATTGGGAAGGACTGTGGCGCAATCTAGAGGTATAGAGCAGCATTAAGACTACAAAGTTGTAAGACTGCAGGGTATACTCCTATTATTGAGCGGTTTATACTTTTAGTCAAGGCACTGTTATCAGTTAGTCCCAGCATGTGTGTAGTATGTAGGAGGACTGTGCTGGGAGAGCGGGACGCTGGAGTGTCCAGGCTGCCCCCTGGCGGCATATAAGAACTATAGCCTCGAACCAGTTAGCTGTGAGGTTTTGGTTCGACACGGGCCGCCAGGTGCCAGTGAGACGAGGCTATTATAATATGGTTGTAAATCAGGATAGTATGGGGACATGTGTAGTCAGTCTTCTTATCATGTGTTTTATATTTCTTCCTTTTTGAGGCATTGTTATCCACAGTGAGGGCTGCCAATCCCGTTATGCTGACGGACCTGGTACATCATCCTCTTAATATATCTGTTCTGCTTTATTAGATTAATCCTGAAACCTTATAAGGCCAGTTTGGTGCTTTAATGCATATGGTGCACCAGGCTGTGTCTCATGAGATCAACAATTGAAACGTCTTTGACCGGGTGTCGTCTTTGACCAGGTGACGTCTTTGACCAGCAAGCTGAAATGGAGCATATGTGGAAAGAAATGGGTGGAAAAGGTTAAAGTATATTATAACACTATATATCACAAACTTTCACCTCTATTGTATCAATCTCATGAGACACAGCCACCAACGCAGCCTGCCTGCATTTTGTGCATCCTGCCACAAATGGACAATTCTTGAGGCATTGTGTAGTCCTTAAAGGCTTAACAAAAAGCCAGATTAGTCAAAAATAACTAATTGAATAACATAACATGATTAATGCCTTATTCAAAAATGCTAACCCTAATACATTTCACGTGCCTAGACTTAGTTACCTACTCCTGACTAATCCGACCAACTTGGGTTGCAGCAGCAGTATACCAACTACAGTAGCAGCAGCAACAGCAGCAGAAGCAGAGGTAGCAGCAGCAATCTTATAAAAGCAATTTATAGGTGAAGCACCAAAGGCAAAAGTGAGCAGCCATCACAACAGCAGAAACACTAGTAGTAACCTAATATATTTAAGGAGTTCCAAGTTATTGCACATACCTAGATCAAATGGTTTTAATAACTGAGTCAATTCGATTTTTTTCAAGAGAACATTTCAGCCGATATAAAGAGTCAGCCACTGTGTTGCTTTTCAGTATATGGTCAATTCCCACGAAAATGGATCACTTGGTCCAAATAGCTCGTAATCAAATATATTCTTAAGGGAGGAATAGAGACCTTTCATTGAGGTATATTTGCATAGATCCCTACAATATCTACCCATGGGTACCCACTTTTGCCTACCTATCTCTATTCTTTTGAGTGGATATGGGTGAAAATGTGTCATTTTTTCATGTTTTCTTGCACATTTCGGAAAGGAAAAATTTAAACATTAATACTGAAATATAATTTTTCAGGGAAATATCTCTTAAAAAGGTAATGTGTATATGTATGCATGCCCACAAGGCTAGAGCCAATAATTCAGGCTAATTATGGTGGCCTGTGTTATTTCCATGTAAGAAATTTCTCACATATACCAAATGAATAAAGTGGTGTAGTTTTATGCATCACCGTGCGTAGGTACATGATAATGGAGATTTACTCAAGAAAAAATATCATATTGATACAAGTAAACACCTCAATTTGTAGGGCCCATTAGGAGGTTTCTAATAGGAGTCAAAGAAATTCTGCACACCTATTTGTGATTCTACCATTACCCTAAACACAAAGTGGGGTAGGTTGGGCATCACCATGCGTAGGTCCACAATAAATCAAAATACAGACATACCCCAAATAGTTAGTGAAAAATATTTAAATATTAGATTTCCCATCCTTTAAGGATGCTGGTTAGAAAAAATTATGAAGGTTGGACTAATATTCGTGAATCTGTGAGCCATTAGAATCAAAAAGTGACCGTGCGTAGGTACATCACCGTGCATAGGTACATCATAAAGTTACATTGAAAAACAGGTAAATTATAGCAAATATTACCAATATCTTTGAATATTTATTTCAAGAAATGGTGGACCAATACTTAGGAACATAAACATGTGGTGGAAACCTCTCATTAATATATAAAAGCACTATGTATAGGTCCCATCACCGTGCGTAGGTCCCATCACCGTGCGTAGGTCCGTCACCATGCGTAGGTCCACAATTAAAATATCTTTTTATGGCAAAAAACATATTTGTGTTTGTAAATCCGATGAATATCTATAGTTTGATCATAGATCTGTTAAATAAACTGAGACATATGCATCATTATAGCTATTTATCTATCTTAATGGGTCCACTGCTCCCATCACCGTGCGTAGGTCCCATCACCGTGCGTAGGTCCCATTTTAAATGGACATTTAAAATAGTATTTATTAGAATTAATGTTCCCAATTTTATGACTGTACTCCCTTATATGTTATTGATAAGCTATTAGAAAAGCTAAGCAATATTTGCAAACCTGGAAATTTGCCCTCTCTCGACATTGTGATCCATTTTCGTGGGAATCGACCATATACATATATATATATAAAATGCTGTAATCATGCTTATGGTAAATGTATACCAACTGGTTGCTGCTCACGTTATTCACACAGAAAACGGAAACAGCGTCAAAAAGGAGTCCAGGCTGCCTAAAAGAGTCTAGGTGACTCCCTGGCTGACCTAAGGGAGTCACATAGGGGAGTTACATATGCTCCCTGACTCACCTAAGGGAGTCAAATAAGGACCAGGGCTCCCTTAGAGAGGGGAGTCATTCTGGAGGCAGCTTGGACTCGCTTTTGAAGCTGTTTCTTTTCTCTGTGCATTTTGTTCCATCCCTATTACCAGGTAAATTCAACTTCTTGCAAAGTTCGAAATAAAGAACCATTGCTACCACCCCAGACAGCAAAGGTAATATTAACAGAATAAAAATGGCCACATTTGACTTGAGGGGGAAATAATGGCACGAGTCCCTCACTCTCTAATCTTCAGGAAATTTTGCAACACATTGGGGAGCTAAAGTAGGCCATGCAGTAATGCCATTAGCCATTCCCACCATGGCCGCACATGAAGCTTGTCGTGACCTTTCTCAACGAGGCCAGGCATGTTTGCAAACTTCAACCATGGAGGGGCATTATGGGTACAGAGGAGAACAGTGCCCCCTGGTGACCCCCGCCCCCCTGGTGGCCACAGACAGAACTAACTCAGCAGACGACATTTCCCAGTGTTGACCGTACCTGATTCCCGGCGCGTCCCTGCGTCTCTGCCGCCACACCGACTGGGTACCAGCGGATTTAGAGGGCTTTAGGTGCCCCACTCTCCTGTCAGCGCGCTTTTCTACCTCCTTCTCTCTGATTTCTGCAAGCTTGTACTTGTGGGTTTTTAGCTGCTGCAGCCTTTGGTGGTGGGGGTGAGGGCTGGGAGGGGACCGGGGTATGTGGTAGAGAGGGGACTCAAGGCGTGGTGAGGTTGATATCAAACAATGTGTACATGGGGAGGGGATATAAGGAACAATCACCGCCTCACAGCCTCTAATCCCTGACTGAAATAAGGCAAAAAACGAATACAATTAGATTTAAAAACCGCCTGCGTCAGTCACTACTTCAGACAATGCCCTGTCAGTGTCCTTCCTGGTGGTCTCCTGCTGCTAGAAATCAAAGAGAGGCTTGTTCTTAAATCACCCTTCTACAGGGAGTGGTCATTTTTTTACAACTGCGGGGAGGAGGGAGGGGTAACTAACTAAATATCACATTTTCCCAATGTTGGTTGTGCCATCACAAAAAAAGAGGATGTATATATACATGTTACAGTATAAGGAGTTTTCGACAAGTAGACTTTTGCTGTGTCATCATAATTAGAGATGAATCACATCCTCACTGTGATTGACAGAGTCAAATGTCAGAGGGATCCCAATGATGAAAGACATGATACAACATTCTGCAGGGCATTGGTTAATGATATTGCATGCTACACTTTTTTGTCCATGGATCATGAAATACAGTCGAATTCTAAATGACACTTTAATAGTTTTTGTCCTCTCACAGAGAAGAGAGTCAGCTGGATTCCATAGTCAGGCATGTGCCGCCAAAACTAACTACTTGCTAAATTGGCATGAATCTCAGACAATCTATGGCTGACCCTGCACTGAAAATCCATAGGTTGAAAGGGTTAGCCAGTACAGACTAACCCAGGTTGGTCATATGAGTGTTAGTCACAATGGCAAAGTTATATTCAAAAATGACCAAGGGGTCAGTCAGTAGTGGCTAACCTAGGTCCATCATTGGTGTGTTGTATTTGTATACCACTAGTTGGGGCCACCTGTGATGACCACTCAGTGGCTCCCCCTGGAACAAAAAAGACTAAGGTGGGTTGGTCAGTAGTGACCAACCTGACAATAATAACTAATCTAGGCTGGTTGTATAGGGAGCCAACAAAATGACCAACTAGGTTAGGCACTATAGTGACTGAGAGGTTGGGCTTATAGGGAGCCTAGGAATATCAGTGTGGTACCACAAGAAGTCAGGCACTTCACAGGCAGACTGGCCTTCACTGTAGTGAGAGTAAAGCAATATTAACTGAGGAATTAAGTCGACCTATATTTCAGCCATTATTATATCTACTACCCAGGCACTCAGTTACCCCATTCAAAATACATACCGTTGTCCCAAATAGGGAAGGGTGTGCTATCAAAGACCACCAGTTATTTAGGAGATAAAGGTACCAAGTGATGTCATAAGGGATTTGATCCCAGTATGTCAATGTATATTCAACTTCCAAATCCACAGGAAAGGTGCAATATACTGTACCATTATGTGCCTTACTGTACTGTGTATCCACCTAGTAGCAAACTTTAACCTCACAAATAAGGCCCACCCTCACCCGAGAGTCAGGCATTGCCTGACTTTGGAAAGAAAGTCAGGCTAATTCTGGTATGAATAATTCTCTTGCCTCACTGCAATTCAAGAATCCGGCTGACTCTCAAAAGGGAGTAACTTTATGTGACCCTTAAAGGAGGATCAACCTGACTGCTGTTTAATGGAAGTGAAGTTATAGCTGACTCTCTCACCTGAGTCAGGCAGTGCCTAACCCTCGGGAGAGTCCAGCTGACGCTCACCTTTGTCTGTGCCCTTACCCTTTTCAGGTGAGATTCCGATGAAAAGACAGAAATTGGCCTAATTGATCATTGCTACCACTGCCTATATATAGATGTACAATGTAGTACATTCCCGCAAGACGTCACCACCATTATAGCTTTTACCACCATCTATACTGTAAACCATTAAATCACCCTTATGCCATTATCATATTCCCATACAAGCCGAGAAACTGAGTTCAAGGGCATTCTATATTAAAAGTCGTACAGTTCCATATAACATGACACCATTGCTCATTGTCTTGTCTTTCTGATCATGTCATCAACTATGTGACACAGTGAGAGACAGACAGAGAGATACATGATGATACAGATGCAGAATGTTCAGGAACTCTCTCGGAGAACTATATGCGACCTCCCATATACATTTTGTGTATACACACAGAGAAATGTCGTGATGCTCACATGTCTCCGTGTGTAGCAGTATTAACGTATACATTAGGGCTATTCCTGTGAATAGGCCCTCACTTACTGTAAGTACCACAGGATAGGGAACACAACCACTGCCACCATGATACACCATAGGGTACAATACCGCCGTACTGTACCTACAGGGATATAGCACCATAACACCAGGTATGTACAGGTGTCATATTCAGCACCATCCGCCATATCAGTAGCCGCAGAACCAGCTGCATTAACCATTTAATGTCAACATGTCGCTAAAAGATTACAGTTGTTTTCATGATGCACCAATGCAGCCCCAGTGATAAACGCACCAGTGTCTCATTGGTGCATCACGCCAACTCTTTGGGATTGTTTTAGCCATGTAGGGTCGGCATGATGCTCGGATGCAGCACTGTTGAGTTACTCGCCAGGGCTGCATTCATGCATCATGATGACTAAGGGTATGATGCATTAATGCATCATGCCGTCCTTAAAGGGCTAAAGTCAACTATACCACATCACACCTATACATATTAACCCTTTAAGGACGACATCATGCATCAAGACTTCATGTTCATTTTTATCGGCGGCATGATACACCAATGCATCACTGATGAGTTACATATCATTGGTGCATCATGCCAACCGTTCTGCAGTCTATCAATCCCTTTAATAACTTCTGCATGAATGCATCATGATAAAGGAGTATTCTGCTGCTCTTAAAAGGTTCACAACACTTTAATATAAACCCCCAGATGGTAGGTGTATCTGGCCCCACACGGAGTGAGTCCACACTGGTCCTTATGTTGGTTACCTTACTACATCTGATATGATGACACTGAGTGGGCTGGAAGCCTTTAAAAGCCACCCTGTGTTAACGTATTAGCAGGCTTAACCCTTTAATGACGGAATACACTCTAAGAACCGTGTGTTACGTTTACACACTTATCAACACACCTTTCTGCAGCCCCTTTTAACACACATTCTGGTGTAAAACACTACACACTACACACTCTTTGCCAAAGTGTGCTGATTTCAAAAGTGTGTTAGAAATGTGTGTGTAGAACTCCCTATGCATGTTCCCATAACACACTGTTCTTGAGTGTAGTGCTTTAATGCACCATGCTGTCTGCCACATGAATGCATCACCAGGGTCAATTTGTCTGTGCTGCATTCATGCATCATGTTGACCCTGAGGAGTTGATACACTCCTGAGAGTTCAGGATGATGTACCGATGTAGAGCTGGTGAGTTACTCAAGTTACTGGGCATCATGGTAACATATAGCATAGTTCCCTTTGTGCATTAGTGCAGCATGCCCTTGCTCGTTATATTATGCATGAATGCAGCCTGGGTGGATAACTCACCATTGCTGCATTCAAGCATCATGACGACCTTACAAAGTTGAGACACTCCCGAAGGGTCGGCAGGCTGCACCAAGGCAGCACCGGCGAGTTACTCGCCAGTGCTGCATTGATGCAACATGATGATAACTATTTTAGCGCCATGTCGTCCTTAAAGGGTTCAGTGGTTAATGTGGTGTACGAGCGTCCACAGGGCGGTGTTAGGGTGTGGACACAGAGAGGTAGAGGTGTGTTTATGGGGTGTACAATTATACTACACGGGGGACCACCTACAGACTCGGGCACATGATACTTCAGCGTTTTTAAAAGGTGGGAACAGGAAAGCAGATGGGTGCAGGAGTTTGGAACATTGGAAACGCCCAACGGTAACCGTCCTTCAATCATGCACCTTGTCATAGGAAAGGACCACTGGGCGGCTAGAGGCATGGATGCCAGAATAGAAATAAATGCAAAGACCCACAAACCACATGCAGTTTTAAACGTATAGAACGTTTGTAAATGATTTGTTAAAGAACACGAAAACCCTCATTCTACATTCAGAGATAAATATTTTTAACATTTTGAAACTCAAAAAAAAGTATTTGGCAACTTTTAACGTCAAAATCTTCACATTTGAAGTTTTAGAGTTGCAGACTTTAAAGCCATAATACTTTTTCTAAACGTCCGTGCACTGGAAAGGGTGAAGGCATGGATAAATCCTTCATGAACATGCAAGGGAAAAATGAAACAACAATGAAACGAAGGTATGAATGCAGGCTGGCCGAGAAAGGGGAACAGAATGATGCCGAAGGTGTGGTGAAAGGAAACATTAATATGGACAAAGGAAGGCAACAAGTAAGAACACAGAGAGAAAAGTGAGCGGCACTGTCGCCAAAAGCACCCTCACCTGAAAGCCAGGCAGTTCCTGACTTTCAGGTGAGGGTGCTTTTGGCGACAGTGACGCTCACTTTTCTGAGTGTGAAGGGGGTCGAGGGCTCTCCGGATTGAGGTATGAGCAAGGAAGGAAGGGATGAAAGTAGGAGAGAAGAGGGAGGGGAGAGAGGGAGAGAGGCAGGCAGGGAGGCAGGCAGACAGGAGGGGGAGGGGAGGGAGGGAAGGTAAGGCGAGTACTGCACTGAAAACTCTATGGGTGAAAAGTAATCAAGGGTGATTACCTTTTGTAATCAGAGTGATTGTGACACAAGTGATTACTTAGTAATCATTAGAGTAATCATATGTGATGACCCTGGGTCATCACCATGATAATGATCATATATATATCATTTTATAAGTTTCTATGATTAGAGTTGTTATCGATAAGAATCCATATATGGCCTGGAGTAGGAGCTGCATGTCCCATTACTGTCTAGTAGGGCCCCCTACCCAGTGGGCACACCATCAGGCTGCACCAGCTACTAGTCGTTGCTTGAGTTACTAGTTGCATTGCAACGTTTACTAGTCACTCATGCAACCATCAACCTTTTTGAGCTAGATTGGCAAAATTCTGAGTAGTGCTTATTAAGTTATTACTATCTGGTGCATTGCAGTGCTGCAAATGCAACTGCTACTAGTTGCAGCAGAGCAGTGTTTATAAGTAGCTGCAACATCAGGGCTGCAGAAGCACTGGCTATTAAACGCAGCTAATGGAGAGCTTACTAGTTGGTACATATTAAGAGCTTACTAGCTGTTCTTTTGACATCGCTTAATAAGAGATGCATTTGTAGTACCTAGTAGCAGGTGCATAGCAGCTCTTATTAATAGTTGCAAATGCAGGGCTGCAGATGCACTGATTATTAAGGGATGGTAATGCAGGGCTTACTAGTATCTGCATTTTAGGTGATTACTAGTTGTTCCATAACAGAGCTTTATAAGGGCTGCATTTGCAGTGTCTAGTAAATGGTGCATAGCAGCTCCTATTAGTAGTTGCAAATTCAGGGTTGCAGATGCACTGACTATTAAGGGATGCTAATGCAGGGCTTACTAGTATCTGCATTTAAGGGACTACTAGCTGTTGCCTGACACAGCTAAATAAGGGCTTAATTTGCAGTACATAGTAGCCGGTGTATAGCAACTATTATTAGTAGCTGCAGATGTAGGGCTGCTGAAGCATTGAATATTAAGGGCTGCAAATGCAGTGCTTACTAGTTGCTGCTTAAGAAAGGCTTATTAACTGTTGCCTAACTATAGCTCTTGCAGTGGCTAGTAAATGGTGCACAGCAGCTCTTATTAGTAGCTGCAAATGCAGGGTTGCTGAAGACCATGTGCTTTCAATATCCCCTATTATCACTCAGTGTTTTCTCCTGAATGCACAGAAACCACACAATATTTTTCAATGAGACATGGTCACATCATGCTTTACCCCTCCAGTTTTCTATATTTCATATTACCAACAGCTACCTCTGTCTAGATATTTCACAAAATACACAAGTTAGTGTTAATCCCCATAGACAACTGAAAATGAGGATTTTAACTTGAAGGGGTGTCTAAATATTAAAATCTATCAGTCCATGTGGTGCCTAATAACATATATGTTAAATCATGAGCAGTATATTCCTCAGTATTTTGGTTAATTGGTGATTTTCCTTAAATATCCACCATGGGCTGCAAACACTGTTATGCATAGCGATTTCCACGGACCTAGATATCTCTGATTTATGCAATAGAATGAACGCATGTGACATCATTTTCAATTTCTTCAAATACTGAATGAACAAAATGAGTTTTTTAATCAATGAAAATCGCATAGTCAACGAGATTGGATGAGTTCAATAGCTTTTAAATACACCAGACCACTGTTGCTTAATATAGGCTAATAACTTGTTTTTGCAGTGGCTAGTAAGCTCTTATTAGTAGCTGCAAAATGCAGGGCTGCAGAAGCACTGTCTATTAAGGGCAGCTATTGCAGGGCTTACTAGCAGCTGCATAATAAAGGCTTATTAGCTGTTGCCGAGGCATACATTAGTTGCCAGTAGGTGGCAGCAGTATTCCTTTTTTGAAGTTTTATACTCTTTGAACTTTTTGATATCATTATATTAATGACATATACTAGTTGTGTGTGTACCAAAATGTGCTAAATATGTAAACATAGAACATACATCAATTGCTAAGACTTAAAATATGCTTAGGCATGATTTATAACATAGATTACAACCAAATTTGATTGAAACACCATTTCTGTGTATAATAGCATATTACTTAAAGGTCATATACTACAGCATTAAATCACACCTTTGGCCAGGTCGACTACTAGTGTTGCATTAACCACCAAGTAGTCAACTACTAAGTGATGTATTTGAAGCTCATGATAGTAGCTTATCTGCAGTGACTAATAGCCACTGCATATGCAGCTACTACCAAAGGTTTATTTTGCAGGGCTGCAAAACCCCAACTAGTAAGTGCCGCAAGGTGTTGCATTAGCTACCAAATTAGCCAGCTAGTAGCTGCTGCATTCACAGTTCTTAATAGTAGCTGCACTTGCAGTGACTAATAACCACTGCATAAGCAGCTACTACTAAGGGCTTATTTTGCAGGGCTGCAAAAATCCAACTAGTAAGTGCTGCAAGGTGTTGCATTAGCCACCAAATTAGCCAGCTAGTAGCTGCTGCATTCACAGTTCTTAATAGTAGCTGCACTTGCAATGACTAATAACCACTGCATAATCAGCTACTACTAAGGACTTATTTTGCAGGGCTGCAAAAACCCAACTAGTAAGTGCTGCAAGGTGTTGCATTAGCCACCAAATTAGCCAGCTAGTAAACGGTGCACTCGTTGCAGGGAGATGGCTACTAGAGGTTTAGTAGGTGGTGCTGTGCCCACTGGGTAGTGGCAAATATTCTAATCAAAATGATGACTTTGAGTAATCAAGGTGATGACCTCAACTAATCAACTGGCTATGATTACCCTAACTCAAATCAATAGTGATTAATTTTCGATATGTCTAAGTTTTCAGTGTGGACGAATACTAGTAGTAGAATACTGGACGAATAGTAGAAGTTGGGCGTATCTGTCATGGCACCGGGCAGTGGACATTCACCCATGACGGTGGGGCTGGTATTGGTAATGTAGCAGTGGACATTGATTATATTGATATGTACCCAGAGATGTGCATGTGAATGACAGACCGTGTGAACCCGGGTTTGTGATCTAACGGGAACCTCTATAAACCCGAGTTCATTGATCAACCCGCGGGGGCGAGATATGGCAGCAGCCGGCAGAAATGCCATAGTCATCATTCCCTTGCTGACCCAGGGTCCAACTTTTTCAAGAACGCCCCCCCCCCCCTCCTTCCCCCAACGGGCCCCCCCCCACCCCCCCCCCCCCGCCCGGCGTTTGGTCTATATACAGTAACCTGTGTACACCCCACACCCACCAATGTTGGTTGCATACCCCGGGGGGGGGGGGGGCGGGCACTTAGTATATTTTGCATACACATGTGTACGGCTGGCAAGGGTTCTTTTTCAACAAAATTTCCCTAGGCAAGGGTCCACTTTCAAAATCTCTGCTCATTTTCAAAATGCCTCTATAAAAAGGTCCATTTTTTCCAAAATCTCCCGAAGCAAGGGTTCATTTTCTCCCAAATCTCTTAAAACAAAGACACATTTTTGCCAAAATCTCCGTAGGAACTGGTTCATTTTGATAATACCCGGAAAAAAGGTCAATTTTCTCCTAAAATCTTCCTAAGCAAGGGTCAAGGGTTGCCAGGGGTCCAGCCGGACACCCCTGTCCAAAAAAATTGAGTGCCCCCCCCCGGGGGTGCATATTTCCGTCTGTGCTATTCTTATATACTCACATCTCCCTAGTCCAGCCTAGCTATAACAGAGGGGTAAATACTAGCAGCCATACTTAGAGACCAATGACATCCACCCTATAGTATAGGGGGTTCAGAGCCAGGACACAGACAACCGGCTGTTCTCCCCTCTATTTACACTCATGTCCAATTTATGGCTAGTTGACTCCAATAACCACCACCATGTTCATACCATTGGAAAGCCATGGTTTCATTCTACACAATGTGTGGTTTCTGCAAAGATTTGCACATTTCCACTAGTGGTTTTGAATGAATGAGTTTAATAGTAGAAACTTGGGAGTGTCTGCTCCCTGTGCAGGCCCAAATGTGGGCATTCATAAATGATAGCTGCCCAGCAACTGCCCTGTAGGCTACTAGAATAGATTTCTGCAACAGGGTATTTGTGAAGTCAATTCAGAATTGAGTGGATTATAATGGTAAAATATAGGTCTACATTTACATACATGCCACATGTTAAATGGACTACCGGATCCAGATCTACAGCAGCATATTTCTTAAAAGACATGGAATCACCTTTAAAATAGAGGGGCATAAAAGTGCAGGAGCATACATCTAAGTCCCATATACCGGTATGTTTACTATATCCTGTCAGAGTAACAAAGTGATTGAAAAAGAATTGGCCAGTAGATTGACACTTATGTGGATCTACCTTTTCCTAAGAGTAGTACATTCCCTATGTAAGTCACCCTCCACTGTACCTGGATCCTAACCACTTACACTGCGGCAGGGGAGGGCTATTTCTCACCCAATCCACTGCTACTCAGACATTGAAGACCCCCTTGTCCTCCCAAAACACCTTATCTTTTGCAAGGAAAAATCAATCTAATCATGTTCCGATGGTGGTAGAATTATAATTATTTCATAATTCCCTTAGTTAAGCTCCCGTCTAATTATCCTACAAAAAAAATGCAACTTTTCTGCACTCAATACAAATGGCCTGAACGCCCTACATCGTATGAGGGCGGGTTGGTCCAGTCTCGCCCCCTGGTGTGCCTTGTATGAACCACACTACGCACCCGGGGCACAGCGGCGCCACCTAACAGACAAGTAGTGAACCATGATGTAGACGGATTTACAGGGGCCGTTGACTGATTGGTATCGGGCTAGGTTCATAAATCTCAAAATCAGAAGTATTGCAAGACTATAATCAATCCAGTATTGTATCTCTTTTGGACCTCAAATTGCTTTAAACTAACTTGTGCCCATAAATTGAACTATCCCATTCTGGGACGGATCAAATGTAATAACGTGTTAACTCCTCGGGGAGGGGAGCGGGGATTTCAGCAAAAAAAAAGCCAGTGCATTACTTTAGATAAAAGGGCGTGAATGATTTCCCAACAGATTTAGGCTCCTCTAGAGAGAGGGGTGTTGTCGGATGAAGGTGAGAGCATTTTGTTGAAAAATGAGGGGATGATGGGGAGGTTCCTGACTAAAGGAATAAATACAATAACCAGAGCATTGTGTTTAATGAACATTTTCTTTTAAAATTGTCATACATTCATGAACCCTATCACAGAATAGCAATATCAGCTGGAACCCTCGGAAGTCACAGACCTTACAACATGATCAACTTTCAGTTTCTTCACTCATGATTCTTAGATTCACATAGATAAGGGATATGTAACGTACGGATTGACGAAGCGTTTCCTTTCGATTGACTGTCAACCGATATATCTGTACATATATATAACAGCAGCTGAATAAATTAGGTTTGTTTATAACGACCATTTTGTACAACTTTAGACAGAGACCACCTTGGCCCTTTAACCCTTTCCCTGCTGGCCTTGAAAAACGTCATTTGGGCCTTAACCACCGGCCCTATGCCATGGGAATATGCAACTTTGCAAATATATGTTCCTTTGGATAGTGGCTAAGGAGTGAAATAAGTTGTATTGGAGACAGAACTTACATTTTTCTGACAAGGGGACATAGTATTTATGTTAAATATTTTTGGATTGATTCAATAATTCCTATTCTTCATACCATAGCAGGCATTGTAATTAAGTGATATTGCTGCCCTAGGGTAGCAATTTTGCTGCCCTAGGGCAGCAGCGGTTTTTCAAGGGTATTTTAGATGCTGCCCAGAGGCATGATGCCTTTAATAATGCATCATGCCCTTAGTCGCCATGATGCATGAATGCAGCCCTGGCGAGTAACTCACCAGGGCTGCATTCAAGCATCATGCTGACCTTCTGAAGTCGAGACACTGTTGGAGAGTCGGCATGATGCACCGATGTAGCGCCGGCGAGCTAATCGCCAGGGCTGCATTGGTGTATCATGACAACAAATGTCATCTTTTAGCAACATGCATCCTTAAAGGGTTAGGAAAAAGGGCGACTATCTTATCGTTATAGGGACCCCTCATAGCACCACAACTCACAATGTTTCACCTTACAACATGTCTCAATCTTCACCAGGCTTCTTGCGTACTACATCATACATGTATTGATATGCTATCCCAATGGTTTAGACTTTTACATTGTAGGGGTCCCTACTTACGCATGTTTCTATATAGGTTCTTAATACCGATATAAACATGATAATACCATTTGTATTGCCCTTGTGCGTCATATATGCATTTAAGAAATAATATCATTTTGCGTATCTCCCAGTTCATAATATGTATCCATGGAAACATGATTCGACTAGAATACATTCAGATTCTTTCGCAATAGTCAATACCTTTGACATTATAATATACACATCTTGACAACAATATCCTCCAATACATCTCTAGAAGATTCTTCTATCTGTATTGAGGTGAGAAAATAACGCTTGTATATCTCATATCCAGGTTGTGAATTTCTGGTTACATGAACCATGTATTAGTCACCACTTTGTTCCTTTTGGCAGACAAGAACACAAATGTATCACAATCCTTATGGCACTTGGTGTACGTTGGGGTACCTTGTTCGACCCTCTTATGGCTCAGTCTCACGACTTAATAACAATTGGATAGTCTTTGACCGGGTGACGTCTTTGACCGGGTGACGTCTTTGACCGGGTGACGTCTTTGACCGGGTGACGTCTTTGACCGGGTGACGTCTTTGACCGGGTGACGTCTTTGACCGGGTGGCGTCTTTGACCGGGTGACGTCTTTGACCGGGTGACGTCTTTGACCGGGTGACGTCTTTGACCGGGTGACGTCTTTGACTGGGTGACGTCTTTGACTGGCAAGATTAAAACAGCTGAAATGGGGAGCTATGTACACGGAAATGCCTGTAAATTTGAATATATATTGTTATAATATACATAAATTTTCCCCCTGCATTTTTTTCTAAATAGGCCCCTTTTCAACTGTTTTAAACATGCCGGTCAAAGAGGTCACCCAGTCAAAGATGTCACCCGGTCAAAGACTATCCAATTGTTACAAAGTAGTGACACTCAGCCTTACATTACGGCAGAAGGGGCACTTCACTCCTCGACACTTTGTTCGACCCTCTACCGCACCACTCATCTCTGTGTGTGTCTGAAACCATGAAGCCCACAAAGCACAAGGCATTCTGGGCTAGGTGGATAATCCCTGCTACCATGGCCAACTTATCGTTTTAGTAGGGTGAAGGTTTGCGAAAAGTGTCATAGGAACTACCGGGACTCAAACCCAGGACCCTTCCGCCCTAGGAGCGTGTTCTCTACCACTCTGAGTTACAGCCTCTTGTCTGACACTGATCACATCTGGATTATTCTAGACACGCTGGGGGTTTAAAACGCGAGTGGTCCCCCACACCAATATATATAAGCAGTAAATACAGTTATAGTAATATATACAGCTAGCACAGACTGGTGTGGAGCATTCTGAAATATGTGAGTGATAATAGAGTAGATTGCCACTCCATGATACCGCTAGTTATTACGTGATGCCTCAGGTCATTATGTCATGCCTCAGAGGTCATTACTTGAGGCCATAGAGGGCATTACGTGATGCGTCAGGGGTCATTGCGTGATGCCCCAGAGGTCATTACGTGATGCCTCAGAGGTCATTACATGATACCGTAGAGGTCATTACATGATACCGCAGAGGTCATTACGTGATGCCTCAGAGGTCATTACATGATACCGCAGAGGTCATTACGTGATGCCTCAGAGGTCATTACATGATACCGCAGAGGTCATTACATGATACCGCAGAGGTCATTACGTGATGCCGCAGAGGTCATTACGTGATGCCTCAGAGGTCATTAAGTGATGCCTCAGAGGTCATTAAGTGATGCCTCAGAGGTCATTACATGATACCTCAGAGGTCATTACGTGATGCCTCAGAGGTCATTAAGTGATGCCTCAGAGGTCATTAAATGATGCCGCAAAGTGAGTCTCCAGAGTTCATTAGGTGATACTGCAGAGGTCATTATATGACACCACAGGGGGCATTATATGATACTGCAGAGGTTACTATGTCTACTACCACAGAGGTCATTACATGATACTGTAGAGGTCATTACATGATACTGTAGAGGTCATTAGGTGATACCGCAGAGGTCATTATGTGATGCCGCAGAGGTCAGACACCCTCTGCAGTAGGTCATGGATGTGGCGGCACCTGGTGGCCAGCTCGTCCGTCACGCTGGTCGTGGTGCTGCCCTTCAGGACAGCCGTGTAGGCCGCCTTGTAGTCGGCCAGGTGCTGGTGGGTCTCTCCTGCCTTACTGTAAGAGGGAAGAGGGGAAGGGGATTAGAGACAACAAAGCTGTAGTCAATACAGGACCTTAGGGCGGGGCCTGGTGAAACAGGGACCTTAGGGCGGGGGCTTGGTGAAACAAGGACCTTAGGGCGGGGCCTGGTGAAACAGGGACCTTAGGGCGGGGCCTGGTGAAACAAGGACCTTAGGGCGGGGCCTGGTGAAACAGGGACCTTAGGGCGGGGCCTGGTGAAACAGGGACCTTAGGGCGGGGCCTGGTGAAACAGGGACCTTAGGGCGGGGCCTGGTGAAACAGGGACCTTAGGGCGGGGCCTGGTGAAACAGGGACCTTAGGGCGGGGCCTGGTGAAAGGGGGAGCTTAGGGCAGGGCCTGGTGAAACAGGGACCTTAGGGCGGGGCCTGGTGAAACAGGGACCTTAGGGCGGGGCCTGGTGAAAGGGGGACCTTAGGGCGGGGCCTGGTGAAAGGGGGAGCTTAGGGCAGGGCCTGGTGAAACAAGGACCATAGGGCAGGGCCTGGTGAGACAAAGACCTGAGGGCAGGGCCTGAAACAGGGACATTAGGGCTGGGCCTGGTAAAAAAACAAGGACTTTAGGACAGAGCCTGACACAAGGACCTTTAATAGGGCAGGGCCTGGTGAAACATGGACCTAAAAGCAAGGCTTGGTAAAACCATTTGACTGACATAAACCCATTTCAATTCACTGAAAATTTACATAGATCTCGCCTATTTACTTGACCTTATTATAATTATGAAGCAATAATACCAACAGAAAATGCATGCTACTGTAATTCCACAAAACTAATTACCATTAAGCTAAATAAAAAATGTCAAATATCAAATCCAGTCTGCGTACCTCTTCTTGGGTGGTGTAGCGTTGCGCACCATGTTGAGGAGGGTGAAGGTGAGTCGCTCGGCGAGTAGCGGCAGCAGTTTATTCAGCTCCTCCTGGTACGCAGCGAGTAACTCGCCCCGCTCCGCCTCCTCTCTGACCCCGGGCTCCTCGCCGGCCCCGGCCAGCTGCCGATACACAAAGTGCAGCGGCTGCTGGCACTGCACCAGGTGAGACAGCGAGGCCTGCAGGGTGCGGAGCCGGTTAGTGAGGGAGGTCTGTGAGGTGAGCTGGTACTCACACATAGCAACCCGCTCCAGCTGTATACGCACCACCTCACACGGAGAGTCCACCAGCGAGAAATAACGACTCCCCTTACTGTAGTGCAGGTCCGCTAACGTGCGCTGGTGCTTCTTCTTCTGGTCATTCACCTGGTAATAATGAGGTATTTTAAAATGAAAAGAGGCATTATAAGGTGAACTAAATTTGCTATTTCACAGCGGGGAATTATCTTTATTATATAACTTTTCCATACGTCGGTCTGACGTGTTTGTTTATAAGTGGATCAAATAATGTTCATTACATAATAATTCGATCACATTAGGTTTCAATAGTGAAATATCACCCTGTTGTCAGAGGGCCTAAGAACCCAAAGAGCTGAAATAACATGACATTCGATAATGAGTCTGCCACTAAGACTAGGCTTGAATATATCAGAGAGAATTGTAGTACTTCATTCTCTGTGTCAGACTACCTACCTGGTTGCGGTAAGCGTTGTGGTACAGAGACCCGAGGCGGTGGTGCACGGTGGCCGCCCGGTACTGACACGACGCCTGCCGCGGTGTGTCGCTGTCTGCGTCACAATACTTCAAGGCCTTCGTCATGAGCTCCGTCACCTCCTTCTCTACCTGTGGGTGGAGGAACAAGCAGGTATAAATACAGGATGGTAGCGGAAAGAAGAGTAGGATAGGAAGTTGTGAAGCTATATATCATCAGGAGATGAGATTATACTTAGGCATAGTCTATAATTTGGACATAACGAACTATTGGCCCATAACTAGAGGCCTCCTGAACAATGGTCCTTAGATCAGGAGCCTCCTGAACCAGGGCCCTTAGAACAGGGGCTTCTTGAACAAAGGTCCTTAGATCATGAGGCCTCTTGAAAAAAGGTCCTTAGATCATGATACCTCTTGAACAAAGGTCCTTAGATCATGAGGCTTCTTGAACAAAGGTCCTTAGATAACTACGAGGCTTCTTGAACAAAGGTCCTTAGATCATGAGGCCTCTTGAAAAAAGGTCCTTAGATCATGAGGCCTCTTGAACAAAGGTCCTTAGTTCATGAGGCTTCTTGAACAAAGGTCCTTAGATAACTACGAGGCCTCTTGAACAAAGGTCCTTAGATCATGAGGCCTCTTGAACAAAGGTCCTTACATTAGTAGCCTCCTGAACCAGGGACCTTAGAACAGAGGCCTCTTCAACAAAGGTCCTTAGAACAGGAGCCTCCTGAACCAGGGACCTTCTGAACCATGGGCCGTAATACAGAGGCTTCCTGAACTAGGGCCATAGAAAGGGGGCCCTTGAAACAGGGCCCTGTTTAACTTAATGAGACCTCTTGATTTACAACACAAACCCTTACTATATTCATTAATGATCTGATCTGTGATTCTGATCCCTGCTGATATTTGTTTAAGTGTATCTAACTGGTGCCGTACCTGTTCCTGTGAGGTGGAGGAGAGGGGCGCGTGGTCCTGTAGCGTGGTGGCCCACGTGAAGAATGTCGATGACAGCTCCCAGGTGATGGACGCGGCCAGCTCCACGCAGGGGGTGGTGCGGTCTGCCACCCGCAGCAAGCCCAGTGCCTTCTGGTACTGTTCTACTGCCTGAAGTACAATGTAGTACAAGGTAGCATTAACACACACATATACACACAGGGCTTTTTGGTATTGCTCGACCGCCTGTATAACAAGTGTATAATGTACTGACAATCTGCTTTAAACAGCCAACTGTAAATTCACATGTAGAAGCCATGGCTTGCACGCGCGTAGAAGCCATGGCTTGCACGTGAGTCACTCGGCTTTCATTTGATAGCTAACATGCCTATATGGGGTGCGGCTAATACAAAAGTTTTTATATATACCAAATTACAGTAGCAATTTTCAAACCCACTCTGTGGCTTACATGATTCAAAGTTAGGGGTGCTGCATATACACGAGGGTTATACGCGAGAATTTACAGTACACAGAGTGAGTAACCCTAATTGTCCTGAAGTAAGCTTTTATGACCTCCAGGGTCCTCTGTTTGCCACTAATGACTGACCCAACCCTCTCATCCCAGAAAGTGTTTAAGAACGTCAGGATAGGGTGAGCTGCTCCTTAATGACACTTGTAATGAGTTAGGCCACTTAAAATCTATTATCAGCTTTGCGGACACTTTTCCGGAAAAAAAACGGTGAGGGAGGGAGGCTTTTTTTTTGTTTTTGATAACTATTTTTAAGGCCGAAAGGTAGGTTACTTTTTCTTTTTTTCTCCATTCAAGGTGATGAGGGAGGTCGCTTTTTTAAAATATTTCTTTTAGTCATATATACATGTATTTAAAATGTATACTGTGACTAATAGCTATATTGGAATTTGCAATTTACATGTAAAAGTACTACCGTAAAACCTCGCTTATATGTCGATTTCTATTTGGAATTTATTTTTGCTATAGGTCGAATTTTCACCTTTAAAGTCCAATTCGACCTATAGGTGAGGTTTTGGAAAAAAGTAAAATTATTTAGGGACCCAAAATTGGTTAATTTTAATGCTGTAGAATACACACTTTTAGGACATTGTTTTTCCATGTAAGGCTGATTTCATCACACCACATGTTGGGAGTCGTCTTTAGGACAGAATGTCATGACTATTACTCACTTTGGCTATAGGAAAATGGTGGTCATGGGGGGTCTGGGTTGGGGTGTGGCCCCCTCAAAAAATCTCAAACTCCAATTCGACCTATAAGTGAGGTTTTCCAAAAAGTGAAAGCTTTTTTCTATAAGTCGATTTTTTCCCTCAAAATTCCAAATCGACCTATAAGTGAGGTCGACTTATAAGCGAGGTTTTACGGTATACTAAATTGGTATCAAATTGTGCAGGGCTTTCAAAGCAAATTATTTGCCTTTTCCCAGTTCATACCCCTGTGGTTCCGATATAAAGCAGAAATTCTTAGGGTAAAAAATTCCTAATAGATTCGAATTTTGGGGTGAGAAAACTTGGCATACTTGCTCTGTTGATTGAGGCGGAAATTTGACTCTTTTTTTTTCCTTTTTATTTATAGGAGCGCCGATTTTTACACCTTTGTTTTTTTAAAAAGCTAAAAACAACTTTGATGCGGACCTTTTATACAGGTGCGGGCGCTATCCGCAAAGCTGATAATCGATTTTAAGTGGCCTTAGTTAGGTGAGAGGTATTTTATGTTAATAAGATTAGGCTCTGAAACAATCAGAATGATCTAATAATCAAGATGGCTGAACACCATATAGTTACCTTTCCATAGAAGTGTTTCTCCTGCTGCGACATCTCTTGTCTCTGCCCCGTATCGTCGTACTCGGCGTGACCTCGTGCACAGAGCCGCATGAGGCGCCCACAGTTGGAGTGCAGCAGACCCGCGTTCACCAGGTCTCCTAACAACTCAAACGCCGCGATCCCCGCCACAAAACACGTGTAGCTACTGCGCCATAACTCCTCCACCTTGTCTGACGGACGACTCAGACCTGTAGGGGATAGAGTTCAAAATGTCCACTTAAATTTGTACTGATTGGAAATTTTTGATATTTATACTGAGAATTGAGTAGGCCACAGGTCATTATTTGGAGCATTTCTTAATTTAGAATTGGAGCAACATCTAATTTGAATTTAATGTTGTTACCAAATGCATTCTTTACACATAGAATTTAACATATGGTATGGGCATGTTTTATTAACACCACGAAAAAACAAAGTTCAAATATGATGGTACGGTATTTAATATTGTGGTCAGTGTCAAGTACTATACATTGCCTGTTGACGCATAAGTACCATACCTAACCGATATACTAGTACTGTACTACTGTGTTTCAAAGCCTGGTACGTAGTAGTATAGCCGGCAATACCCACGGCCACTAGCGTTGTGGGTATAGGATACAAGTGTCTGAAAACCTTTGGGAAAACGGTACCATTTGCGAGGCTAAACTGCCTCGCATTCCCCTGGCTTTGATATATACTATACAAACTTAAAAATGAATGTGCAGTATCTTACATATGTATACTATAGTTGATTCATAAATTGAATTATGGATGTTATTTCATTTCCACACATCGAGGCACTTTGATGGAGATACTCTGTGTAGACACAGATTATCTTCAACCCTTGGAACCCACTGTTGATTGGTCTAGGCATGGCTATGATTACCTACTTGTACATTTCAGCTCACCCAATTAAGTCACTAAGTAGCATAAAGAGCCACTCATGGCCTGTATTGATTGGGTGCAGAAATCTACATGATTGGTGGGCACAAGGACAGCCAATAGAAAACTGAACTGAGAGTTACGGCCGTAACTAGGTACGTACCCTCCTCGTTGAACATGGTGGCAGACAGGTTCATGTACTTGACCCCGAGCTCGTTCTGCACGTTGCCGAGTCGCTTCCTGAGAGACATGACCTCAGCGGGGAGCACGCCGTACTGCCCGGCCGCGTCCAGCCCCACCTCGTAACACAACACGCTGCGACGCACGTTCTGCTGCACGTTACTCGTCACGTCACCCAGCCACGAGAACTCTGTAAATAAACCACAAGAACTCTGTAAATAAACCATGACACGTTACTCGTCACGTCACCCAGCCACGAGAACTGTAAATAAACCACGAGAACTCTGTAAATAAACCACGACACGTTAGTCACGTCTCCCAGGGCAGTTTTCTTCCGGAGGGTGGACAAGATGCTTGAATACAGCACTAGAGTGTTCCTTGCCAAGGCTGCGCTTTCATGCATTATTACCAGATCCAAGGGCATAGCACATTAAAACACTGCTGTACAAGAGATTTTCACGTGTATAAATTTCCGAGGATTTGCTAAAAAGTACATTTTCGCACGGATCTGAATTCACAGATTTTGAAATATTGTAGTTTATAACTATATTGGATAAATATTTGAGCTCTACATATTTTCACGAATTTAAAAATATGTACAGCACGAAATAAAAATATGTTTACGGTATGCCTAAATATTTGAACTTACCAAACTCGGGTACGTCTGTGTCGACGCTGGTCTGTATGCTAGTGTCCCAGAGTGCCTGGTCGCGGTACTCAGCGATGTACGCCGCGCCCCGGTCCTGGTGGTGGGAGAGCAGCAGGTGTACGTCTCCCGCCAACCCCAGCACCGCCACCAGCATGTGGCCGTTCTCTGCCTCCTTAGATGGGGTTAGGTGCCGCATAGCGCCTGGATAATACACACATAGAGCATGTTATATAGTACACCAACATGTGAATCACACTTACACCAACATGTGAATCACACATACACCAACATGTGGCCGTTCTCTGCCTCCTTAGATGGGGTTAGGTGCCGCATAGCGCCTGGATAATACACACATAGAGCATGTTATATAGTACACCAACATGTGAATCACACATACAGATAAAGGACATAGTACACCAACATGTGAATCACACATACAGCATGTATAGTACACCAACATGTGGCCGTTCTCTGCCTCCTTAGACGGGGTCAGGTGCCGCATAGCGCCTGGATAATACAGAGATGTAGAGCATATATAGTACACCAACATGTGAATCACATATACACCAACATGTGAATCACATATACACCAACATGTGAATCACACATACACCAGCATGTGAATCACACATACACCAACATTTGAATCACACATACACCAACATGTGAACCACACATACACCAACATGTGAATCACATATACACCAACATATGAATCACACATACACCAACATGTGAATCACACATACACCAGCATGTGAATCACACATACACCAACATGTGAATCACACATACACCAACATGTGAACCACACATACACCAACATATGAATCACACATACACCAACATGTGAATCACACATACACCAACATGTGAATCACACATACACCAACATGTGAATCATACAGATATACATGTAGTACATAGTACACCAACATATGAATCACACATACACCAACATGTGAATCACACATACACCAGCATGTGAATCACACATACACCAACATGTGAATCACACATACACCAACATGTGAACCACACATACACCAACATATGAATCACACATACACCAACATGTGAATCACACATACACCAACATGTGAATCACACATACACCAACATGTGAATCACACATACACCAACATGTGAATCATACAGATATACATGTAGTACATAGTACACCAACATGTGAATCACACATACACCAACATGTGGCCGTTCTCTGCCTCCTTAGACGGCGTCAGGTACCGCATAGCGCCTGGATAAACACACACACACCAACATGTGAATCACACACACACCAACATGTGAATCACACACACAGCATCTACACCAACATGTGAATCACACATACAGTATACTGTATCGTCGCATATAGGTGCCCGGGCAGCTATTTATTTGGGTGCCCCTGTACCCCCGGCTCCTAATCAAATCAGGCAGCTATTCAAGGCCCGGCAGTTATTGTTTTAGGCTCATCATGCACCCCCCCCTCCACCAAGGAAAAATATAGCTCATAAGGCATTTGATACCAAAGCCAATTTTCATCTGTACTCATTATCTAAAACACAGGCTTAAATCTGGTGTGTAGGAGGCACACATATTTGATCAAAGATAGTAAATTCTAAAGCAAACACCACCCCCTACTCCTGGCTCCTACCACAGGGTATACAATGCAATAAGTAACACATTTAAACAGCCCCTTTGTAGTCATTGATGGAAACCCCCGGCACCTATTCAAGGTCCGGCACCTATTGATTTCAAACCCCTATTACCCCCGGCTCCTATTCAAAACAGGCACCTATTCAAAACCCGGCACCTATATGCGACGATACGGTATATTACAACAGCATGTGGCCATTCTCTACCTCTTTAGATGGGGAAGTCAGGTGCCGCATAGCGCCTGAAGAACACATGCAGCATATATAATGCTATCAAACCCAGTATTGCCGAAATAACTCCGCCCGCTGGCTTTTATCGTTGTAGCGTGAGGCCATTAGGTACCGGCATTTTTGGGGACTGGTTCTTTTTTTTCCGAAAAATTGAGGGGCAGGGGTAATCTTATAAGCATACTTATTTAAATTACTTTAAAATTTTTCAAATTTAGTATAAGACATCCTTTTTCAAAGCCACTGTATTGTAATATCACCACATCATATTTCCCCTAGCTATTTAATCAAATATCTTCTATGATAAATAAGTACTCACAGAAGCAGACCCGAATTTTTGGGCGGTTTAGTTATCTTTTTGTCAAATTCCAGGGGGTCGGCCGTCTAATAAGCAGGTTTCTTATGTGTCAGTCAGGTACTAATCCGCCCAGAAAACATAGGAGAGCCAAATAGTCCCTACTAGGAACGGACTTCTAGTAGATATAATGAGTGCGAGGAGACTTTATTTTTGACGAGGAGTAATAATAGGCATAGCAGAAGATGGGCAACGCTTGGTTTTTAAAAAGTTGTAAAAAGTTTGTGGTATCCATGATAACCAAAGGGTCACGCTTGGAGGTCAAATCAAGGTCACAGGTTGGTGGGGCACTTAAAAAATTGATCATGTTTAGACTATACATTTTTTTCAATGGCAACTAGCACAAAATCTAACCTGACTCCGATATTGACAGACATTTTAAAAAGATCGGAAATGACGTCAGCTTTTGTTTAAGGTGCCATTTATGCACGCCATCAAATTTTGGACCACATTTGGAGCCACTTGATAGTGAAAAAGAGGAAAATATCAGAACAGCACTGTGCCAATTAGTACCGTGACACCTTATACATCATTTTATAATCAAAACACTTTTTCTTGCATATTAGCAGGCAATATCATCTTCTCTAATCAACACAAGTGTTACTCACAGAAACAGACGAGTGCCATCCTGAGTTGTCTGAGTGCGTGACCGTACTGCCCCTGTGTGACGCTACACTCTGCAGCCGCGAGGTACGCCACCGTGCCCTTACGTAGCAACAACGTCTTAGACAGCGCGTGCCACGTCCCCGCCGGTAACGTAGACCGGGTGATAACTGACACCTGATTGGGCGAGGCCCGGCCCGCATTGTCAGGGCCGCTCTGATTGGCTGAGAGGGTGTCATGTGACCCCGGGTGGGGGGAGGGGAAGTGGAGTGGGATGGGGATGTTGGGGTCGGCTGCCACCTGGTCGTCACACTTGTGTTTCTTCGGGGAGTGGTTCGGGTTGCTGGTCGCCGTCACATTCTTGTCTAGGCAAAGTAGGCCCTGTGCGATAAAAGTGGAATCATTAACGAGAATATCAAAAAACGAAACCGGGCATTTATTATTGCTAAGAGTGGAAGCCTCATTTAAAGGTGTGGCATTAATTGCAGTCCCCACACTGCAAATACCGGTACATCCTTTTTACTGCAGTCTATACAAAAAGTTTTTCACCTTGCAGGACATTCGGTCCTGCAGATTTGTAAATCTGCAGGACCGGCTTAATGTTTGCAGGCCCAGATACCCATGAGGGATGTTTGTATCTAGAAATGTAGTAAAAAGCAAGAATGGACATAGGAAATGATGTTTAAGAGAGGTTACTGGTATATCTAAATCATTTTAATAATCATATTTTGTAAACTTTTGTGTTTTTTTACATAATATTCAGACTGTTTAGTTAACTCTCTAGAAACCTTAATAATGGTCCGATTTACAAGCCGTAAAAACTGGCATGTAGCCCAGGATCACGGATAGTCATTGGGACCGGCGGACACAGACTTTCTGCCGGACCAGCAGGTTTTAGCCGGCTATAGCCGGTGTCCGGCACGTTTTCGTATAGACTGTTACTGCAGAAAATTAAAACAGAATTTCTGTAAATAAAATTCTTTATGATTAATAAGACGGTCAAATATTTGAATGGGTCCATTTGGGTGATGGGAGGGTGGGAAGTGGGTGCTATAACTTATAAGTGACCTACCTCAGCTATGTGTACCAGCGCCTGTTGGCACCTCTCCTGTATACTGCCCGTGATGGGGGGGTGCGCGGGGCTCGGGGCGGTTTTCTTGTCCTGAGGTCGACATAACGCTTTCACGTCCACCGAGGTAGGACCGTGGTTGTCTCTCGCCGCCCCCTCCTCCGTCTCACTCTCTGAGCCCTCCGTCATCGGCTGAAATATGGTAAAAGTTATTCTTTTCTTAGATAATTTATCATGAAATGATATGAGTCTTTACGATTCTAAGTTAAAAATCTCTCAGTATTACAATACAGAGGTCCATTTACATAACCTATCATATTCTGTATGTGTGTGTATAAGGTTTAGTGTTTCATCTCAGACATTAATGTAAATTTGGTTTCGATATTAACAACAAGAAATGCTGGTAGTTATTTGAAATATGATAGCATTTCATTTTATATCATGTATGTAGTAACAATTATGTATACTTGGAGACGGTGCCATTGCATTCTAATATAAAACATGCTAGCACTACAGCCCGCCCTGCTGCTGGTGTGTGTGTCCGGGGGGGGGGGGGGGGGGGGGAGTTAGTTTACGTCTACCTGCCATGGCTGCTGGACAGTGGTACGACCTTTAGGGCCATACCTTGAGTCCACCTGCACTTAGACCTACACCCCGTCTACCTGCCCTGGCTGCTGGACAGTGGGGTCACGATCTTTTGGGGCCATAACTTGAGTCCACCTGCACCTAGACCCCCACCCCCGTGTACCTGCCCTACCTGCTGGACAGTGGTACGACCTTTTGGGGCCATACCTTGAGTCCACCTGCACTTAGACCTACACCCCCGTCTACCTGCCCTGGCTGCTGGACAGTGGTACGACCTTTTGGGGGCCATACCTTGAGTCCACCTGCACTTAGACCTACACCCCCGTCTACCTGCCCTGGCTGCTGGACAGTGGTACGACCTTTTGGGGCCATACCTTGGGTCCACCTGCACCAAGACCTACCCCCAGGGGTGACGAGGTACAGCCTACTTGACCCGCGCCTGCCAGACGTTCCGGATCAACAACCCTGAATTTGGACAAACAAAATCTCCCCAAATGAATGGTGTCCTAAGGATCAAAATTTTGTATTGAAATGATTAAAATGTGAATTTAATGTTCAAACCATGTACTTCCGGTGAATCTTATCTACATGATGTCTGAACAAATAGATGATATCTATTTGCAAAGTATGTATAAAATGCAATTCCCTAAAGTGTTGGTGCAGAAAAAGCTCCCCCATTCAATCCAGTGCTATAACAGAAAATTACCCCATTTTTTACCACAAAACACTGAATATCACCAAAAACGTAATTGAAATGTGAACTTTTGAAAACATGTCCAGATAGATATACATGTTGTGCAAACAATGATCATACTGAAAATATCAAAATGAGTTTGTATCAATGTGCAATTTGACCACTTAGATGACCAAACCACCTAGATCCAGGATCAGACCTCAGTGACTAGTAAAGAAGGTGCCATTCTCTATAAAGATACAACACTATAAAGATCAATGGCACCGTCTAATAATTTGAATAATTTGAGTAAACTTAGTTCATCATAAACGGCCAGGGTTCCCACTATTTTTCAGTCTCAGATTTAACTGACATTCAAATCACTTTTAACTAATAACCGTAATTTCCGTGTATATAACCCAATTTTCACGTAAAACTGTACCCAGAAATTTTGGAAAATCTTGGAAAATCAAATGGTTCCTTTACCATGTCTCTTGTAATATTTTGAAAACTTTGCTGAGAATATTTTTTTTAAGTGACTTTCAACTCACATTTTCTCAAAATCTAGAAAAAAAACTGATAAAATATGACAATTTATTTGTTAACTGACATTTAAATGACTTTCAAAGCAAAAAACAGACAAAACTGAATCTTAACTGACGGGTGGGAACCCTGATGACAAAGGGCATAGCACATTAAAGCACTACTGTAAATGTATATATTTTCGCGCTGTACATATTTTCGCGGATTTTAAAAAACGCGAAAATTTGTACAGTGAAAATTAATCCAGCCTAGTGATACTACTACCACCCTCCAAAAAAAATGTATTTTTGAGCAAATTCGCGAAAATTTATACACGCGAAATATATACGTTCACAGTATGTGACCTGTAAAGGGTTAATCTCTATAGTACACGTACCACAGCTGAGTCGTCGTCGGTGTCTGACTCGGACTCGGTGTCGTCGGTGGCCGGCTCCAACTCCTGGTTGTAAATGTTGTCTGAGATAAACAGGTCCGACAGCAGGTAGTGTGCTGACGTCACCACCTGGAGGAACACAAAGCCATGCGTTACTTTAATTGTGTTATATTAGAGTTATTACTTTCTCCTATAACACTTGATATCAAGGACTACCATACTGTCTGACAGTCACGATAAAACGCCAGGGCACTCTTCAATTTGGCGGGACTGCAATATGGGCGTTTATACAAGACAGGTGCTTTACTCGTCTAAATCAAGGTCCTGTTTAGACAAGTTTGGAGACCCCTATAACCCCGGTGCTTATAGTTACTAATAACTTATACAAGACTGCTGCTCTTTTAAGACCAGGAGCTTTATCACGACAGTATAGTGTAGGTCCCAGTGAGACACTCAGTGTACAAACATGGAAATCATGTTGTGATAAATGTTGAGAAGGCCCTGGTTGAGAAGGCCCTATTTCAAGGACCCTGGTTCAGAAGACGGCCCCTGTTCCGAGGACCCTCTTATAAGAGGGTCCTGTTCCAAGGGCTATGGTTCAGAAGGCCCTTATTTAAAGGATTTATAAGGTTTATAAGTAGGCCCCTGCTCTGAGGGCCCTGGCTCAGAAGGCCCTGCCCTAAAGGACCCTGGTTCAGATTGCCCTTATTCAAAGGGCCCTGGTTAAGGACCCTGGCTCAGAGTACTCGTGTTCCAAGGGCTTTGGATCAAAGCGTCCCTGTTCTAAATGCCTGGTTCAGTGGACCCATATAAGGGTCCTTGTTTAGAGGACCCCTGTTCTAAGGGACCTGTTTCCAGGGCTCTGAGCTTAGAGGGCCAAATTCTTGAGAGCTATCAGATTAGTATCAAACCATACACAATATAATTTTTTAATATTTCCGATTTTTTTAGATAGAAAAGTGGAGCGAGCGCCAATTCTTTTAAAAAAAGAAAAAAAAGTTCTCAACTTTGAAAAAAAAGGAGGTGAGCTAAATCCATTGACCTTTTTTTTTCATTTTCCGTAAATATTAGGTGCGCGAAATTAATGGACCAAATGTTTTTTTAGTCTGGCTTTATTTACCTGGGGATGTGTGTCATGACTCAGCAGTAACAGTCCTTACCTGTGGGTGGGTGTTGTGACTGAGCAGTAACAGTCCTTACCTGTGGGTGGGTGTCGTGACTGAGCAGTAACAGTCCTTACCTGTGGGTTGGTGTCATGACTCAGCAGTAACAGTCCTTACCTGGGGGGGGGTGTCATGACTCAGCAGTCCTTACCTGTGGGTGTGTGTCGTGACTCAGCAGTAACAGTCCTTACCTGGGGATGTGTGTCATGACTCAGCAGTCCTTACCTGTGGGTGGGTGTCGTGACTCAGCGGTAACAGTCCTTACCTGTGGGTGTGTGTCATGACTCAGCAGTCCTTACCTGTGGGTGGGTGTCATGACTCAGCAGTAACAGTCCTTACCTGGGGATGTGTGTCGTGACTCAGCAGTAACAGTCCTTACCTGTGGGTGTGTGTCATGACTCAGCAGTAACAGTCCTTACCTGTGGGTGGGTGTCGTGACTCAGCAGTAACAGTCCTTACCTGTGGGTGTGTGTCATGACTCAGCAGTACTTACCTGTGGGTGGGTGTCATGACTCAGCAGTAACAGACAGTTCTCTAGCAGGGTCCTGATGGTGCCTGCCTTCTTGCGGCCTGAGTTCTGCCTCATGTTGCGCGCCATGCGGTACAGGAGGATACCGACCGGCACCATGAAGGGGTTCCCTGACGTGCCGCCCTCTGACGTCACCCCCTCCGTTAGTGACGTCAGGTCGTACAGCTTCACGACGTCATCCCCCTGTCCTGGATGGGGAAACAATTCAAATATGGGGTTAATATACAGGGGTAGACACTACCGTGAAACCTTGCGTATAAGCCTAACTCGCATATTAGTTGCACCCTTAACTTTGACAAAGTATATAAGCCACAGAGGGGTTCTGAAATTTGCTAATTTGATATTGCACTATACTAATAATAACTCTCGAATAAGCCACACCCTATATAGGCATGTTCGGTATCAAAAGCAAGCGGAGCCTAACTCACTTACAAGCCGCGGCTTCTGTGCGAGATTTTATGGTAACCTTTTCAGCTGTGGGGCAGCTCCAGAAAGCTATGGGCCCGCACCGAGATCTATGGGCCTATGGTCAAAATCATCTAAATCATGTATGTTCCCGATTGGTTTATGATAGAGGGGAACCGAAATGATTAATTCTGGTAAATTTTCCTCTTTCCAACAATATATTAGTTGCATGAGTATAGTTGTCAGGCAAACGCTTTTAAATGGTTTCTGAATACTCCTGTGGACTACAATGTGTGGGTGATACGTACCTTTGAAGAGCCAGTAGGTGTGACCCTCCTTGGTGGCGTTAGACTTAAGGAAGGACAGGATGTTCTGTGCCACGTCCTTCACGACGGTCGGTGAGAACTTGGAGTCCTCGATGTTCGGGATGTCCTCCGTCTTCATCAACTCATAGTTCTGGAATAACACATTGACACGGTTCATTTAAATTTATTTTACTTTATTTTTTACCTCAACTCATAGTCCTGTGTACCACATTAACAGTTAGACCATGTTGGGGATGTCCTTCCTCAACTCGAAGATCTGTATCAACACATTGAGTGATTCAATTTTTATTTATTTAGACTGGAGGTGTATAAGCAAGGAGTAAAAGAAGGTGTATTTATTTTGTATCCAGGTGATGGTTTATAAAATGTATAAATACATTTCATATGTAAATAGATGGCCACATCTTCATCCTATTATAATACAGTACGAACACAATTAGTTCTTGACACAATTCCTGGCCACTGTAGGGCTATCTATATTTCTATTATGTATCACAACCATACTTCTTGGATCGATGGCATCACCGGACCGATGGCACCACCGGCCCATGACACAACAGGACCAATGGCTCGATGGCCCGATGCTGGCACCCCCGAACCCATGGCCTCACCGGACCCATGGTACAATTACCGATGGCAACATCGGTCTAGTGTAGCCATCAGTCTGATGATGCCACAGGACCGATGGCACCACTGGACCTGCAGATCCATGGCAGCACGAGACCGATTGCCCCATTCTAACATTGGTTACTATGTAGCACGTACCTGTACGATACCGTTGAGGTGGTAGCACATGGCCAGCTCGGGCACGTTACACATGAGGTTATCCAGCCAGTAGTCCAGCCCCGTCATCACGTTAATGGGCTTAGCCATGTCTCTGGGGGAAGAACAGACAAATATAATAAGTCAATATTTTAAGACTGCGTGAATAGAGGCATATTTCTCCGCCTTAGCATGGACTTAGGGTTATGACTGCCATATTGCAATGATTTCTCATCAGAGCCAGAAGGATAAATACTTTTACTGTTCATGTGTCGCCAAAGCCCTGTGCTGCCTTTATCCGGGTAGTACTTTTTCTCCAAAATTGTCTCATTGAGCGTATTATACCCAAATGTCACTAAGTCTATTGTAGTTTTTTTTTAATTTACTTCTGGCCGCTGGGAATTTTTGGTACCGAGAATGGGAAAAAATGACTTTTCCCACCCCGACCCCCTCTGTCCGCCCAAATTTTGCCTGTAAAAGCCGTAATGCAGGTTATCAGAATTGAATGGCCTTACCTGAGTCTGAGGCTGACACAGGGGTGCGCCTGACCCCCAAATATGGGCAGGTCGGTGCCGATCAGCATCCGCAGGTCCTCAAAGGTCCACAGCACCGTGCGCTGGTGTTCTGACTGGTCCAGCCGCGGCTATAGGGGGCAAAGTCACAGGTCAATACAAGGTCACAGGTCAATACAAGGTCACATGGAGGTCACAGGTCAATACAATGTCACATGGAGGTCACAGGTCAATACAAGGTCACATGGAGGTCACAGGTCAATACAATGTCACATGGAGGTCACAGGTCAATACAATGTCACATGGAGGTCACAGGTCAATACAATGTCACATGGAGGTCACAGGTCAATTATCACAGCAAATTTCATATTGAAGGTCAATATAGTTTTCTATGAGGGAAGAACGCCAAGAATCTGAGTACAAGAAAGACTGGGAAAATACAAGGTGCTGTCGAGATGAAAATTCTCAATGAAAGTCAATATAGGTCGATGTCGGAACTGTTTTCTCTTATTATATCAGAATAGAGATAAAAGTTAATGTAGTCTCAGTAATAACAAAGTAATAAAGAGTGATTGTGTGAGTATAAATGCAGGAATATAATGAAGAGACAACAAGGACACCTACCTCATTGAGTGGGTCTGGCATGAACTGAGACTCGATGTGGTCCACGCGGCTGTCTGACCGTGTCAGTCCCGCTAACATGTTGGGGTCCAACTCCACCTCCCCGTCCTCCTCACCTATCACACTGTACACACGTGTAGAATGTTCATTAAGCACTTTAATATCTTACACTATAAGGCGTCATGCTGAACCTATGCAGCGCCAGTGAGTAACTCATCGTCGCTGCATCATGCCAATACTTTGGGTTGGGTTAGTATGATGCATAGATGCAGCTCTGGTAAGGGAGTGGTCATTTTTTAACAACAGGGGGGGGGGGTGGTGGATTTGGGGGGGGGGGGACCAAACAAATTTGGATCCCTTGAAGGGGGGGACCAAAAAAATGTGGACCCCTCTTGAGGGGGGGGGCCAAAAAAATTGCACCCCTTTTTAGTGGAAAAGCCCGCGCGTTACTATAGCTCAAAGGGGTCGGCCGCGCTCAATTTCAACTTGCCTGAGGGGGGGGGGCCAAAAAAATTTCGACCCCTCCCGTGGGGGGGGGGACCAAAAAAATGTCAACCAGCTTGTGCGAAAATCCACCGACCCCCCCTGTTGTTAAAAAATGACCACTCCCTAAGTTACTCATACATCATGACGAGAAAAGCAAAGTTCAAAGCACTATTTTGCCCTAAAAGGACTAAGGTATTTAAATGTCTTTATAGCTTAGCTTATTCCAAGACCAGTATATTTCTTAAAAATGGAATTGGAGATTTTGTTGTCATTATTATATTACCCTGGTCTCCAAACTGGTTTCGTGTTTTGTGTAGTGTTTCATATCAACTTATTAACCATAGACAACACCACTCATGGTTAGTGCATCACATTAAGTTCATCTGTCACAAATTACCCCTTACCTGTGGTACAAGAACTTGGAGAACATGTCCCTGTTCTGGAGGTGGTCTCTGCTCTTGTTCTTCTTCACTATTATCTTATCCTGAAAACAGACAAAGGTTGATTTAATTAGACTTTAAAGAATAGGACAGCCTAGACTCGTGTATAACACAGATCTACATTAAAGATAAATGACATGGATATAAAGCTACTCTTCAATACTGTTTTGGCTCCCTAATTAACTGACTTTGTCTTGGATGTCTATAACTGATCTTATGGGTGACATTTATAAGGCCACTAGAAACAAGCGGGTTTCTCATTTTAGTACTAAAGAATTTATTGATTTTCAAAAGTTGAGAAAATATGAGTTATTTCTAGCCAACTGCATTACTGACAGTATTGATCCAATATGTGCCAATATTAATCAAGTCTTTTCATTAAAATTTGCAAAGAAAACGTTTTTTTTCTTCTTCAAAACCTGATTCCTATGATGCGGGTGGTGGTGAAAAAACACTTAATTTTTTGAGTGGCCTAAAAGACTTTTATTTATTCATTATTAAAGACCTTTTTTTAAACTTTTTAAAAAACTTTTTAAAATTTACCTTGTCATGGTTGTCTACGTTCTGGAGGATGACGTTGTGGTAGAACTCCCGGAGCCAGGTCCAGTCGTCCTGCTGCTGCCTCAGCAGGTGTTTGTGGATGTCGAAGTCGTCCAGCAGCAGCGCGGCCCCCACCCGGTGTACGATCATCGACACGTGACCCTTACTGTACGGGATCTTCAGCAGCTTCTTGATGTTCTGTGGCCGCAGGAGGAGGGGGGGGGGGGGTTAATAGAGGTTTAATTAATAACCCGTTTATCATTCTGGTTTGTATGCTATGTAATCATATCTCTGTACGTCTGTACTTATGTGTTTTCTAGTCGATTCCATTGTGCAATCTTCGGGATTCTCCTCATACTACCTCATATTTACTGCCGCCGGCGTCAAATTACCTCAAATTCGCTGCCAGTGTCATTTTAGCTTTTGAACAGTTTCTTAATTTTGAAAATCCATCAATTAGAACAGAAGTTATCCTCATTTTAGCGCTTTTTATGGAAGAAAACCTTTCATTCCTCAATAGATGTTAAATTAATAACCCTTTTATCATGACAGAATAATACATTAATGTGCTATGCCTTTTGTCGTTGTGAGGCATTTAGGTCTAGCAAAATAAATTGTCTGTTTCAGGTAACCCGACCCAGGGTAGGGAGTGTACCACCCTGCCCGTTCCTATCTAGCTATACTAGGCTGCCATTAATTTCTTTTGACAATTTTCCAAATTTTCCAAATTTCTAAAAATTCCTTTGACAAGTTTCTTTACCTTTTGAACAAAATGTATAACTTTCCATGAGAATTCTAGATATATTTCACCGGATTACGATGGTTTGAAGAAAAGCTTTGGATGTTTAACACAGCTGTTACTCCTAGTTCTTCAGCTACATTTCCATGGTTCCACTGTTTTAGAGGTCACATTTAAGAGATGGAGTTGAGTGAAGCATCAAGAACTGGCCCCTTACCTCTCCGTCAGATATCACGTCCACCTCGTTAGCCTGGTCCGGGAAGCAGTGCGCCATCTTAAAGCTGAAACATGTAATTAGCTGATTTAATGACAACATCTCTTCTTAGCGAACGTTAAGTGATTTAAAAAGAAGATGCAGTTAGTACTATACGAATTGTCAAGAGTCTTTAAGAAAAAATTAGAAATGGACAAAAATGATTTTGAACCGTGGACTCATTTAAAGACTTCAACTCATTCATATTGATTTGCAATTCGATTTGGACCCTGCAATAGGCTGTATTTAGACAGATATTGCTACAGAATGATACATAGAACTCACCTTGAGAATGTGCGTTCACGTCCCAGTGACAGTTTGCGGAGGTAGCTCTCTAGCTTGGACCCCCCGTGCAGCCAGTTGGCGGGCGCCTCGTTGAGGTCCGTGTTGGGCAGCAGCTGGTGGAACAAGGCCGGCATCTCCAGGTTGGAGTACTTGACCACCGCCGTACTCTTCACGTCCTCACCTTCCGGTAACTCCTGCAAGGTCAAGTGTCAAGTTTTAAAACTGTTGATGTTTTCCTAGTACAACGGAAATCAAATTGTACATCTGATCTCCCAGTAAGGTCACTCTAGGGAGGTACAGTTGTAAATCATACATATGAAAATGTAACGGCCTCTATATATTATATTTCAAAGGGGGGGGGGGGCGAAAATTGTCAGCTCCTTTTGGCAGCGGGTGGAAGGGGTGGGGGGGGGGGGGGAACAACATATTCTGCACGCGACAAGGGGGTGTAAAAAATGTTGACCCCTCTTGGGGGGGGGGGGGGGGTGTTAATATTGTTTTTGAACCTGTTTTGAGCCAAAACGTCAGCACGTTACTATGCACGCACTGATTTTCGACCCATGGAGTAGGGGTGGGGCATTTCGACCCCTTGACGAGGGGGAGGGTATAAAAGAGTCTGCGCGCTCTGTGTGAAAACCGACCACACGCCCCCTACTCTGTTGTTAAAAAATGATCACTCCCTTGATGGGATTCTGTAGGGGTTGTTTGACTGGTGTGAGGTGTTGGAATCTAATATTAATGAGATGCTGCCTTTACACGGCAGTCTAAAAAAGTGCTGATTAGTTCCGAAGTAAACCCACTGAGGCTACGCCTGCAAAGCTCAACTAAGGGAGTGTTCATTTATTAATTACAGGGGGGGGGGGGGTGGAGAGATTTCGTGCAGAGGCGCGAACATTTTTACCCCCCCCCCCCCTCAAGAGCGCGTGGGACGTTTTGTGTCCCCCCTCGCCGAAGTCATTGAAAATTTTTCGCCCACCCCCCTTTGAACTATAGTACTTAACGTGCGTAACAGTAACTATAGTATAGACTAATGCAGCAAGAAAGGGTGACTTTTTTCATGATAGAGTTGTATTTATGTTGGTTTTAGTAAAATCATTATAATGTTGTCTGTAATTCGCTATGTTTGCAAAAATCTCATGTCAGGAGATTTATGGGACAATTAGAGGTTCTATCTCTCAAATAATGATTTTAAAATGCAGGACTTTGAGGTTATATCTATGTATTTGTTGGTCACGCTTCAGAAATGTTCAAAAACGTTATCAACAACTTTTCTGAAAAGTCACCCATTCTTGCTGCATTGGTCTATAATAAAAATGAACACTCCCTATTCAATAGCTATTGCTACTAGAGTTTCATGCTATTGCTGATCAGCATGGTGGTCAGCATCCGCTTTCTGTAAGGGAGTGTTTATTTATTAGTTACAGGGGGGGTTGGGGCGGGGGGGGGGTAACAATTTCCGACATCTCCTGAAGGGGGGAGGGGGGTCGCAAAAAATTCTGACCCCTTTTTTTGGGGGGGCGTAAAAAATTTAGCCCCTTTTTAGCAAAAAAGCCCGCGTGTTACTATACCGGTAGTTCAAAGGGGGGGGGCCCAAAAGAATTTCGCCGCCTTCAGCAAGGGGGGCGCAAAACGTTCCACGTGCTCTCGAGGGGGAGGGGGGGCGTAAAATTGTTCGCCCCTCCGTGCGAAATCTCACCACCCCCCCTCTGTAATTAATAAATGAACACTCCCTTATAATAATATATAGGCTATAAACTGTGAATGTGATGCTCTGAACATCTGATGATCTGGCACTCAATCTTTTACCTGTAGGCCTACTCTGTGTGATTTACACTGTGAGCACAGTGTTAGAAACCTGAGGTTTCGAATAATTCTATGCTGTGAGTGTAGGTGAGTGTAACACTGACACTACAGTGACAGTAGTAAGTATGTGAACGGGGTCACAGTCACACACTGGACTGAGGTTCTGCCTCTGGCTCTGGCACTGTTCTACTTGTTTTGAGATCAAGTCCCGTGGTTTATCTTACCATATCGTCTGGTGTCTCGTCGAGGGCTCCCTCTTCCTTCATTTCCTGGTCCATGGTCTTCTCAAGTTCTCTTCACGAGACATAAATGTAAACTGAATCCCTCCCAAATGTTTTCGTCTTACTGGGCGATAACTGGGGAGTTCAGGAACTTTCTAGAACTTTGGTGGCGCCCCCCTGTGAGAGACACTGGAACTAATTTCACCATGGCTCGGGACGTAACGTTAGGAAGTCTGCTCATTTTCTTGGTTTTTGTGTGTTTATTTATAGTAACATGTGCAGGTAAGTTGACAAAATGTAGATTAAGAAGTTGAGGATGTAGTTGAACTACTTTACCGGGGTTTAGTACCCGATTCACGCCAGACGCTGAGGTGTTTTGGGGCGGGGCTGAGCGATAATAGAAGTAGTTCACTAGCTGACGTGTCTTTCAGACGTTCATTCACTGCTTCTTAATCATTTATGAACTCTTGCAGCTGTTTATTGACACATGTAGCTTTGCTACCAGTGTCTTATACGACGCCTTGGTGAGACACCCTGCTGAGAATAAAAAACAAATGTTCATTGATTTTTTTTGGGGGGATTGGGGGTGAATTTTTTTTGCACTATAGGCCTAGTCTATAGCCTAAAGTTCAACATTTTTCCTTTTCTATGATGTAAAAATCATCCATTTCTATCGACTGGTTGTCCCTTAAAAAATTAACAAACAATACCTATCAAAAAAATGAGCCTACTTTTCGGCACTGTAGACAAACATGAATGCTCACACCCACCTGCTCGCCTGAAATGGAATAACATACATGTATGACACATGACTTGAGGGTACTTTTTAACAAAGAATTCATTTCTGATGCCAGAATTGACCAATGAATGATTATAAGGGACTACTATATCTAAGTCCATGATAAGCACTCACCAGCAGGTCCCAGATTCAGGATAGGGTTGGGGGTTTGGACATGAGTTAGGGTACTGCACATATTACACTCACACATATTACACTCACACATATTGCACTCACACATATTACACTCACATATCTTACACTACACACATTGCACTCATACATATTACACTCACATATATTACACTCACATATTACACTCACACATATTGCACTCACACATATTACACTCAAACATATTACACTACACACATATTACACTACACACATATTACACTACACACATATTACACTACACTCACAGTACACTTACACATAGTACACTACACACATATTACACTCACACATATTACACTACACACATATTACACTCACACATATTACACTACACATATTACACTACACACATATTACACTACACACATATTACACTCACACATATTACACTACACATATTACACTACACACATATTACACTACACACATATTACACTCACACATATTACACTCACACTTCGGGGGGGACTTCAGGTAGGTTTATCCAATTGAAAAACAAATACCTGTGTCTTTTGTGATTAGGATCACACATTAGATTTTAATCTTCTGGAATACTGGCGCAGATGATAAAGAATGCTCATCCAAACTGTACAGGATGTATAATTCATTCAGGCTGAGTGGGTTATGGACGATTCGCACTACTGTCAGTTCCCCCTAGTAGATGATTCGCATTACACCTCCTGGATAATTCGCACTACCCCAAGGCAGGAGTATGGGGTTGGATGATTCGCCCTACTGCTTCCCGGTGGTGTGGGCCTCTACTCCCCGGGACACTTACACTATGAGTCTATTTGGATATAATCGAAAAATCGATTTTTTTTTTTGTTTGTTATTTTTAAGTGTAGGGTCTTGTTATGGGGGGCTCTGCCCTCCAACCCCCGTCTTCTTTTTCTCTCTCTTCTTTTCCCATCTATAAGCTCATTGAAACCTGACTAGTGCGAATCATCCAAAAAGTAGTGCGAATCGACTAGGGCGAATCATCTAGTAGTGCGAACAGACAGTAGTGCGAACTGACGATAAAGAGGATAGTGTTTTAAGACACTATGAGGCCCATTAAGGGTTAAATGGCTGAGTGGACGTGTCCTTATCATAAGGCTTATGTCTAATTCCCAGGCTCTGTATACACCTACCGTGTACATGTCTACATACCGTAAAACCTCGCCTATAAGCCTAACTTGCATACAAGCCGCACCCCGACTTTGGGCCCATCCTATAAGCCGCACCAGCCATCTGATTATGGGGACTTTACTACTGTACCGTAGTCGCAAAAACTCACGTAGAAGCCACACCCTGACCCTGGGCCGATTCTATAAGCCGCACTGCCGATCTGACTCGTTTACTAGTCGCGGCTAATACGCGAGGTTTTACGGTACATGTACCTGGTAGGGCTATCTACAGGAGCCGATACCTGACCTGTGTTATGGCCAGATAATAGATACACAGAATCAGATATCAGTAGACTAGTTGTGGGCCATAGTTGTCGCAATCTGGTAGTCCATAGTACAGGGCTGGGCACCTGTCGCATTGTCGCAAGAAATGTGCGACAGAGGTAATGGAAAATGCGACAGGGGCATCAGGGAAAGTCTAGGCTTTCTAAAGATGAAAGAATTTTGTAAATATTCCAATTAGAACCAAAGTTAGGACTATTTCAATAGATTTCACAGTGTTCCCAGTGCAATATTCCCCATAACCCATATAACAATGGGTTTTCAAAATTGGCTTGGAGTTATACACCCACAAACCCCTCAGAATACACCACAAACCCCTCAGAGTACACCAATCTCAAGGTGGAATTCAAAACTTTTTCCAAGGCAATATGCCAACAGAATACACCAATCTGACAGTAAAATGCCCATATTCTTTGGAGCAACATGCCCAAAAACTATACCCCAACTTAAAAATAATTTTCTCAAATTTCTTGGAACATTGTCTCACGATCCCCTCAAAATATAACAATCTGCGCATGGAATTACTTATTTCTCATGGAACAATATTCTCCCAAAACACCACAAACATACACCAACCTAAAGGTCAATTTTCAAAATTTCCGTGGCGCAACATACTTCCAAAATGATCAAATACATCTGAGTTAACTATTAGGTGAAATTTCTAAATTTTTTGAACAACATGCTCCCTAAACCATCATAATACATCTTTCTAAAAGGTAGAAGTTTTAAATCTTGGGTGAGCAGTATGCTCCCAAACTCCTCAGAACCCTTCTAAAAGTAGAAATCCAAAGTTTTCCTGGAGCCAATATATATCCCCAAAAGTTCATAGAAAACATGCATCTAAAAGTAGAATCTCAACATTTTCCTAGAGCAATGTGCCAACAAACTCTCAGAATGCACCATTTTAAAATTATTTTCCGGGAGAAATGTGCCCAAAACAAAGCTATTAGCAATCTGCCATGAAACCCATCAGAGCACACCAAACTAAAGACAGAAATATCCAAATCTTCTCTTTATTTCACACCCAAAATTTACCTCAAGGAGGGTTGTTGTTTTTTTTTGTTTTTTTTTGTGGGTTTTTGTGTGTGTGCCCATCTGAAATACCTTGCTCCAAAGATTTCTAGGTTTGCTCCAGCATATCACAACATGCCCAGCCCTGTAGTACCAGACACATACTTTACATAGGTGTAATGTCTCACCTAGTGTGGCTCTATCTGTGAAGACTTTGGTGCCGTGACATAAAGTAGGATATCTATGGCCGTGAGCTACTGTAGATCTGTCGGTCCAAGCCAACGTTTGAGCAGGTCATTCGCTGTTCTTCCCCTATAGGGGTGACAGCCCGAGATGACAGTCAATACCAAAGGCTGCGGTAATGCAAATGTGGGAATAAAAGTGTGGGAAATAAAAGAACGCTATTCACTGTAAAAGTGCAGTCCTCAATCGCCTATGGATTTTTAATATCATAGTTTCGGGAATGCAGATTTTCTTCTTCGTACAATGACAATCGCTCATCTTGAAATTTGATTTTGAGGAAGAAGAATTCCATTGGCAACCCCCCCCCCCCCCCACACACACACACACACTCACACACACACACACTTGCTCGCACCTTCTTTTGGAATTTGTACGGACAAGAAGTATTTTACGTCTCCCTTATTTTGGAAAGAAAAATGTATACCTATATATTTTTTTTTTTGGGGGGGGGGGGGAGGGGTTGCCTCAACTAGACATATTTTATTTCCCCAGGTTGATACAAAATAAAATATATTGATTAATAATAATGCTTATGTTTTACCTCCAGAGGTGACCCTGATCACCAAGCCCTTCTACCTAGACGACAACCTCTTCTTTGAGCTCCTGGAGCCGGAGGATATCTCATACACCTATAAAATACGTCCTGCCAAAGACTTCGGGACAGCTTTTGTAAGTTGAGTCATTCATACAGCATGACATCTCTGAAATACCGACTTAATAATGTGCTGGAGAGCAATACGCCATTGCTGCATCCATGCATCATGTCGCCCCTAGTATGGGGCGGATGCACTCCCAGAAGTTCAGCATGATGCACTAATGCAGCGCCGGTGAGTTACTCAGTGACACTCCGGCGAGTTACTCACTTGCACGCTATTGTCTTTGATGTAGCGCTGACTAAAGGTTGACAGTGACAAAGTTAAAACAAGAAAGGAAAAAAGGTCCAGTAGGCCATAAAACCGAAAAGACATAAATCCTGTGTAAATGATTTTTCGAACAGAATTCAAGCAGATGCTGAATTGCTCCCTCTCATAAGGACACCAGAAATATATGCTTGGTTACCGGTACATAGAAGTTGTCAATATTAGGGATGTCATCGACACTCTCCAAATCGAAATACCGACATTTCCTCAATTCCGATTATCGCATTGAGAATCAATCATTATATCGATATACTCTTTGGATCCTAAAAAACTGGGGGAATTCTCTTTTTAAAACTGAAGGAATTTTGTAAATTTTCCACCTAGAACCGAAGATATCAGCCAAAATGAAATACAAGCCCCAAATTAAGCATATTAGGGCCTAATAATTAATTTCAAAAAGGCTAACAATTAATCCTAAAAACTAATAATCAACCCCTAGCCATGAAATGGGATAGAACAGGATCTATTAAACTATAGTATGACATGCACAAAATTCATATCCAGTAAAACACATGTTTAATTGGGTAGATTTATGCTGCGTCCTGCTATATTTTGACATCGACAAAAATCGGAAAATCGAGAACAAAAATCGCGATAGTCGGAATCGACAAAAATCGGATGTTAATGACATCGCTAGTCACTATAAAGCAGCCCGTGTGGCTTCCCGTTGTTTCAGAACCAGTCGTACAACCACATAGAGTTAGTGCCCACCACGCCCATCCACGCCTGTAGTGACGTCACCAACAACATCTACGTCAACGACAACATAGCCTTCATACAGCGCGGGTAGGTTACACTCTGTGTTTAGTTTTATCACTTTTGTTAGGCGCTATTCGCCAATTTGCCCAGAACACCAATATTGACATTTTGTGTTGTGCAATTTTTAAAATGGCGCAAGATCAGAGAAGCGCAGAAATCTGCACAGGATACAAATAATAGTGAATGTGCGAGCACCTGTTTCATTTGTAAATCGATGTAATGCAAATTAGGTGAAATAGAATAACAACTGCATGCAAATGGATGAATCAAATACATTCATCCATCATAAACATTTCAGCTCACTAAATCTTAATGTACATAAAGATTATTGACCCAGGGTACCCTGGGTCTCTGTGAGACGGTTTTCCAGCAAAAAATGCAGATTGGTCAGCTGACTTTGAAGAGTTCCCCTGCATTTCTTCTTTCATTTATCTGATTGAAATAAACACATGCATATAGATTGAAACAAACTGTACCAGTCTTTTTTTCAGTTTGTAAAAAAAATAATTTTTGTAGCAGAAAAACGCTCTTGAAAAAAAGTCAAAAATACCCCTGAAATCAAGTCTTTGTGAACTAATGCTAAAGATAGGCCAGTGACCTTGAATCCTGACTTTAAAAGATGCACGTTCACACAGACACCCATAGAGCTTAGTGTTAAAGAGTAGGTGAGACGTTTTTATGAGACGATTTTGGTATCATTTCAACCCTAAAGAAGGGTCAGTGGGGACCAGGTGATCTGTAAAGGCCAAATTAGCATGTGAGTCTAACGCTTTACTCCGATTCTACTGGGGCTCTGGTAGTAGGCCTGCTGAAAGATATACCTGTACCTGTAGCGAAATTGTACCACCAATATCTTCGCCGTTTATGGTCCGACCAACTCGGTTTTTGACACGGCCAGAAGGCGGTACATGCCCGCAGCCTGCAACTGTCAACCACACCCACCTGCACACCCAAACCCACCTGCTCTCCCACACCCACCTGCTCACCCACACCCACCTGCTGGCCTGAAATGGAATAACATACATGTATGACACATGACTTGAGGGTACTTTTTAACAAGGAATTCATTTCTGATGCCAGAATTGACCAATGAATGATTATAAGGGAGTACTATATCTAAGTACATGATATGCTCCAGCTCCAGCTTACCCTGAGTCATCTGTGAGGCCACTCACACATTCAATCTTACACTCACACATCAGGGGGACTGCCCTGGTTCACATGTGATATTAATCACATATACCATTCATTTTAATCTCGTAGACATTTATACACAGGGCACTGCGAATTAGCATTCTGTACCGATTGGCGAATAGCGCCCAACACCTTGTTGCTCAGATGTCTGACTTATAGCTTACAGCTTCAAGTCATGTTAGACTTTACATCATCTGTGATGTGGTAAGTAAAAAAGTATAAATATTTGTGTTTACAGGGGGTGTTCGTTCCTGACCAAGACGCTGAATGCGGAGAAGGCGGGGGCGTTAGGAGCGGTCATCACGGACCACGAGGTGGAGAGTGACAAGATGATCGACATGATTCAGGACGAGACCGGCCGTAGCGCCAACATACCTGCCTTCTTCTTAATGGGCAAGGATGGGTAAGGCATCACTTGAAGTTCTATAATTATAATTACATGAAATTTCCTATTTTCCAGAAAAAAATAAGTTAAGAATAATTATTCTGAAAACCTCTGATATATGATAACCCTAAACTTTCAACAACAAAAAAGCCTCGATTCGTATCTGGGTATCTTAGGTTTTACTCATAACTGTTTTATCTGAAAAGTATGATATAAGTGGATGTAATTACATTTTGTATCTTGTTTGTTAGATATCAAGTCCATGTTAATGCAACATGGAAATATTTAACAAAGTTTATATAATGGGTGTGAAGCCTCCTAAAGAAACATGAACATGTGTTCAAAGTAACATACCAGTATATAAGCCCTAAAAAAAAAGTCATGTTCCAGCAACATGGCGAAATTGGTTTGATAGGCCATCTCGATCTCAATTTCTTTTTGCTAATTAAAAAAAAAAAAAGAAAGTAATTTCAGTAGTAAAACCCCCCAAAAATACTCGAAAATTAAAAAAAAAAAATGTCCAGAAAAAATTAGGGTCGACCGCAAAAAGTTATGGTTGGTCGGGATACAAGAATGTACAACTTTTTTTTTCCTTTTCTTTTGGGCCTACCGTAAAACCTCGCTTATAGGTCGAGTTGGAGTTTTGGGTTAAAAATTCGACCTATAGCAAAATACTTTGACATTTGCCAAAACCCCGGTTATAGGTCGAATTGGACTTTGAGATTTTTTGGGGGGCAGGCCCCCCCACAGATGCCCCCTAAGCAACTCTTTTCTGGGTCAAAAGTGGGTCATATTTATGATTTTCTGCCCAAGTTGGCGGGCTCCTTTGACGACGCAGTATGGCTCTAGAAGATAATCCTGAAGACTAACGTCCATAATGAGCTCTAAAAGTATTAAAGACTATCCTTTGTATGTCACAACTGTGTTTGTGTACATTTCTGCTATATTCTATCATTTAAATATATTTTTTAGGGCCTAATTACTTTTTACTTTTCAGCAAAACCCCGATTATAGGTCGAGTTGGACTTTTTGGGAAAAAAATCGACCCATAGCAAAAATAAATACCAAAAAAAAAATCGACCTATAAGCGAGGTTTTACGGTAATACATTCCACTGTGTCTGCCTTGTACCTTGACGTGTGTATCTGTTCCGTCCCGCAGACACATGATCCTGAACACGTTACAGAAGCTGGGCATGCACCGCGCGGTGGTCAACCTACCCATCAACATGACGGGACTACCCATCAACAAGATCAGACAGCCGCCATGGACGCTGTGGTGACAGACGCCCTGTGGACGCTGTGGTGACGGCCGCCCTGTGGTGACAGACGCTGTGGTGACGGCCGCCCTGTGGTGACAGACGCTGTGGTGACAGATGCTGTGGTGACAGACGCTGTGGTGACAGACGCTGTGGTGACAGACGCTGTGGTGACAGACACTGTGGTGACAGACGCTGTGGTGACAGACGCTGTAGTGACAGTCACTGTGGTGACAGACACTGTGGTGACAGATGCTGTGGTGACAGACACTGTGGTGACAGACGCTGTGGTGACAGCCGACCCGTGGTGACAGACACTGTGGTGACAGATGCTGTGGTGACAGACACTGTGGTGACAGACACTGTGGTGACAGACACTGTGGTGACAGACACTGTGGTGACAGACGCTGTGGTGACAGACACTGTGGTGACAGACGCTGTGGTGCCAGACGCTGTGGTGACAGATGCTATGGTGACAGTCACTGTGGTGACAGATGCTGTAGTGACAGACGCCCTGTGGTGACAGTCACCATGGACGCTGTGGTGACAGACGCTGTGGTGACAGACGCTGTAGTGACAGACGCTGTGGTGACAGTCACCATGGACGCTGTGGTGACAGCTGTCGTGTGATGATAGACAATGTGGTGATATTGTAGTGACAGTGGCATGTCGCTAAACGATGCAAGTAACTCACCGGTGCTGTATTGGTGCATCATGTGGACCCTTCAGGAGTGTATCGATGCCGTAGGGTTAGCATGATGCATTAATGCAGCCCTGGCGAGTTTGCTCGTCAGTGCTTCTAAACACTTTATAGATGGTTCTAAACACTTTATAGATGGTATAGGGCATCAATGCATTATTTAAAATACGCCCTATTGAGTAACTCCTTGGTGCCGCATTGATGCATCATGCTGACCACCATATGTGGTTGATACACTCCCAAAATACAGGCACACTGCACCAACACAATGCCGGTGAGTTACTCGCCGATTACAGCACCGGTGAGTTACTCACCATTTACAGCAACGGTGAATTACTCTCCGGTTACAGCACCGGCGAGTTACTTGCCGGTGCTGTGTTTCAGACAGTTGATTTAATACAGTCCCATGTAAAGTGTGACTCTAACTATCCCACCTAATGAACCCTGCATTTACATTATCATATTGTAAGTATAAATAAGGTTGTAAAATACTTCAAAGTTTTATATAGATACCACGGATGGAAAATCCAAGCGCAATAATTATTGTGACTTATATTCATAGGCCCTATTTAAGAATGGTATTAAACAGTGAAGAAGTAACACTGTAGTATGTACAAGAAGGCTCAAGTTGCTGACACGTTTGTGTTAATTCTATTCTATTTAATTGTCTCTAATTTTGTAAACTAAGAGATGAGTCACAAGTTATGTTGTATTATCACGGGGAAATAATTTGGTTTCTTTTTTTTTTGTTAATTTTCCATTGTGAGTCTAGTGGGTCTGGTTTGTTATGTTCGATGTAAAATATTGAGTTTAATTTACTGTCCCCAGAGACATTCAAACTAGCATAATTCTGTATTTATTAATTTTGAGTCACTTTTATGTATTGTGGTGACACGAGGCGTCATTTACAGTCCTACAGCGTTTCAGTATTCACCCTGTTTAGAAAGTGGAGGAACTACTGATCACAAGTCCCTTTGATGATGATTTGATTGTGCAAGGTTGTTTTAATGGTTGAAATATTGGATTGAATTGGGGAGAACCTGGTTTCGAACCGCTAAATGGTGAAACGCTCTAGACCAGGTACCTTTAATACTGTAAAACCTGGCGTAAAAGCCGCAGCTAGTACGTGAGTCAGATCGGCAGTGTGGCTTATAGCCTTATAGGAACGGGGCAGAGTCGGGATGTGGCTTATAAAGGAGTTTTTTGTTACCATGGTACGGTACTAAAGTCACCACAATTAAATCACCAGTGTGGCTTATAGGATCCTCCCAAAGTCGGGTGCGACTTATACGCGAATTAGGCATATATAATGCGAGTTAGGCTTATATGGCTGTGTCTCACAAACTTGGGCCAATGTTTTTGTCTCTGACCAGGTGCTGTCTCTGACCTGTCTCTGACCGGACGTCACTTTGGGAGTTCGGCTATCTTCTACCAACAGCAGGAGGCTAACTATAGTTATATAATAACTGCCATATAAGTTTTTACAAATCCATATGTATAAAAGTATAGGTTAGAAAATAAACATTTTCTGACACCAGAGACGGCACCCGGTCAGAGACGGCACCCGGTCAGAGACAAAAACATAAGCCCAAGTTCGTGAGACACAGCCATACGCTAGGTTTTACAGTACATGTGTACCAGTAGACGTGTAGTACCGAGTATTTCTACCTCCTGAGATCCCTCACAGAGGTCCATGCTGCTCCACCTACAGGTATTAATACACACTAGTGACGGTGGTGGGCCCTTTTTAAATTGTTTTAAATATTTATTTTTCATATTTCCACATTTAAAAATGTCATACTATATTTAGTTCTTTTTGTGTGTGGTATTGTCATTTCAGATATACATAATTTCAGAGGACATGTGTGTTATATGATGAATGTATGTTGAATTTGATAAATCTGGCAATTGTATATTTTCCTTTATTGACACAACCTAAGAACTTCATTATAAGTCATTGTTCCCTTTAATTTCTTTGAAGAAGTGATGAATGAGTTATATTTTCTCCAATTCCTGTAAAAGTGCAATTTATAAGTCTTCACCTGTTGAATCTGGAGTAACTTACAACATACAAACTTTAAATGTCATTTAAATGTGATCTACGGATTGGGAAAAACCAATAAACATAATGCATAAGACATCGAGAGTGTAAAAAGTATCTGATGGCAGTATTTCATAGGGCGGCTAAGTCACGACATGTAACCGGGCTTTCTGGGCGCCTGGTATTATCGCCCACAGACTTAAAGTGTAAGTGGAACTGTTAGCCTTCATATATTTCGATGAATACTGGGAGTTGGGCTTAAATATTTCATACATGGGACGTGGTTATGCTAATATATATGTAGGGATGAACAGATCCAAAGGGAATTTATGGCAACATTTTGTAGCTAGATTTAGGGGTTCTGTTGCAACATGTTTAGGTCTCTGTAAGCTCAGTTAGGGTTGTCGTTGATTATATGTCTACAGCTGAATGATTGTTATCTCCTTATTCAGAAAAAGTGGCGTAAAAGTGTGCCCAAGTTCTTCATTTTGAGTCATTTAAATTGTATTCACTTTCCAATGCAATATATGGTAGCATTTTACGCACGTTTGATAACACTGTTCTTAACAGGAGAGTCCCAGCAGAGTGGTATAATATTAATTGGGCCTAAACATTTCATACATGGATTGGATTGATCTACATGATGTATAGTACATTGTACAACTGAGTCACTTACTAAAACTGTGATTTAATAGAGAACCTAGAAATTGAATCTGTGTAAATTATACCGCAATATGTCTTGTATTTATGCGATAAGCATTAAGAAGGGAACCAGAAATCCACTTGTACAGTACAATGTAGAACTTACTATAGCATTGTATAGGGGTGAAACTTGTTCATAGAATCCTTGCCAAAATTACTGTCAAAATAAATGATCACACCGGCTATAAGTTATGAATATAAATTCAAAAAATAATAATTTTGCATTCTCTGAAATACGGGTAAGCCATCCCAATCTACCAGTTGTGGTGTATGCATCTACTAACTATACCAGTGGTCTGTCTGACTCTCGGGCATTGAATCTGGCAGGTCATCGTAGATGTTACAATACCCGTGTTGATGTTACACTTATTTCAAGGATTGTCTCAACAAAGTTGAAATCACGAAATCAGCTTGAGAAGCGTCTTGCCATTACCTCGGCTGGTCTATGCAAACTTCAGGATGTTTGAATGAATAATGAGTGTAAGGTTAATATATCATATTTATATATTGGTTGGCAATATCGAATTGATGGCAGTTATGTGCATTTCGTTATATGATCGTGTGTATAGTTCAATGATAACCCTGTACAGGCTATAGAGTGCTTTAATGTGCTGTCACCTTTGTCGTCATGATGCATGCATGCAGCCGTGGCAAGTCTTTTCGCCTTGGTGCATCATGATGACAACCAGGGATGCCAAGTGTTACGATTTTTTCGTAATTTTACGATTTTTGACACAAATTACGACCATTACAATTTCTGCTGACAAATTACGATTTTTAGGAATTCATGAAATGTGTACACCAAAAAGGGCTAGTTTCTACTTTGTATGTTGCAGGGGGGGGGGGGGGGTATATCCCTCCACTTTGGAGCAAGGGGTAATGGGTAGGGGAAAAAGGGAATGTGAAGAAACCTATTTGATCCCCTTCTTCTGAAACTGCTAGCCCATTATCTATTAAATTCTGTATGGAGAATAAAGCACAGACCCATGTGCAAGAGCATTCAAAAAGCCATATAATATAATATTATTATCGCGATTTTTGTTACGATTTCAAGCAAAAATTGTTGCGATTTTGGGGTCTAAAAATAGTAACAAATACGATTTTGGGATGGCATAACTTGGCATCCCTGTGACAACGACCAGAATACAGTAAAGCACTTTGCGGCCCTTAAAGGGTTAAACACATCTGAGAGTGGACCACCTGTGTGCTGTTACGTTATAAATGATAGATGTGACTATTTCTTCCAAGTGCCTGACTGAAATAAATCGTATTATTTTATTAACATAAAAGGACAGCATAGTGCTTTAATGCACTACTGATAGGCCTCTTTGCATTGACAGTAGACGACAAATTAATTAATTAAAATTGAGGCACTATGCTGTCCTTAAAGGGTTGGGCCACACCTTTTATTATTCTTTGGGTTACCATTACGACCCGTCGCACCTTCATGAAAACCCCCAAAAAAAAATAATTGTGAAACCCTATTTCCATTAAATCAGACAATTTTATAATAAGGTTTTTTAATGAGTAGTAAAATGTGAGAAAGCCTTTCTTTTTTTACCTTTTTTTTGAATAAAAAAGGTATTTCGTCCTCCGTACTTGAGACAGTTTATAAGGTAACCCAAAGAGGTTTTTTTTAAGATTTTTTTTTTTGTCAATGGATTTTGTCGGTGGAAAACTGGCGAGCGACAATTTTTTTGTTAAATCAGCCTCTGGCAAAAGTTCTTAGAGAACCCCTAACATTAAATTTGATTGGTTGATCTGGGGGAACTACTGGAAGAAAAATTTGAAGAAAAAGATTTTTTAAAAGATAAATGAGGTGAGCGAAATCCATTGAGAATTTTTTTTCAAAAAAATTAATTTCCACTTCCGAAAATATGGTGCGCGAAATCCATTGACCAACTTTTTTCTTTGGTCTGGCCTAAAAGAAAAAAAAAAGTGTGGCCTTAACCCCATATACATCTACAAATCCTACGTGTGCTCCTCAGTAGAGGTTGGTGCAATCTGTGTGACTATAACTTGACACATGTGTGTACCGTCTAGATACGTCCACCTGACGTGTGTGTCTTTGTGGTGGACTGTCCCTGTTCAAGCTGTTGATGTGTTATCATCTACCGCACTTATACAAATGTAGCTGTCTAAAATAATTTGAAAATAGAAAAAGAAAAACTTGTTGCTCAAAATAAAGTGTTGTGTCGTTATTTATGTATCTTGCTGATATTAAGGTATGCTAGTTATAGGGATTTATTTGCCATAGAGATACACATAGGCCATATATCCTCGCTCATTGTATATGAGGGACTTGTCAATTTTTTCTTGGAGTGTGATTTACAAGGGGACCATTTCCAACCCCTCCCTAATCTTCTGGAGATAAAAAATTGTTGTCCCCTCCCCCAATCCCCCCACCTCCTGGTTATAAAAAAAAAAGGTATTTAAAGTGAATTTGGTACCGTGTTGCAAACTACCACCCCCTAAAAATTCCACCCCGCCACAAAAAAAAATAAGAGGAACGAGACTCCCCAACATATAACCAGATGAAAATAAACAGCCTCTTATAAAATTACCACTCCCCTTTTAAATAAAGAATTGTTCTAATACTTTTTTATTATTTGTTTTTATCTATTTCTGTTCGGTTTTATTTTTAAATATAGTGTCCCAATATATAGACTCATGCCCCCCCCCCCCCCCCTTTTCACCCGCACCTAATTAACATGGTTTAATCCTGAATAGATTAGCAGGGACATACAGATGGGCTGTAGCCTCCCTTTGTGTGAGTGTAGAGGCGGGGGGGGGGGGGGGGGGGGGGGGGGGGGCACCTGTGCATGGCGACTACGCATGCGCCAATGCCGTACACACCCTTTGCTTCCCGTGGCGCAGAGAAATGCTGCGGCCATGGAGGGCGATAATCCACAAGATGGGCCCATTTTAAAAGGCTCCAGTCTGCCAGTAAAAATAGAAGATGTCATCGCCGATGTGTTGGTCGTGTGCTTGGAACATGGGGCTAAGATCTACAAAGGAATCCTGCTCGACTCGACCAAGAGGTAAGCTGAAACGGGGCGTTGTCAATGAATGGAAAATCTAGTCGTGTTCACTTTGTTGTTACTAGAATCGTCGATAATTCCTGTTAAATACCTCCAAAATTAAGCCACTTTAGAGCATCTCACAGCAATATAAACTAATGTATCGTGTTCTGTTACATTCAGAGACATGCCATACGGTGTTGGATTCGAGCAGTTCTGTCAGCAGAAGGAGAGAGGCGAGGTGACGGAGGGGCAGACGGTGGTCGTGGACCCCAACACGGACGGGGGGAGCGTGCCGGGGGTCGGGGCGGGGAGGCCCGGGGCCGAGGTGACGGCCCTGTCGGCCCGACACACCTACTGCCAGGACCCCACCACAGCCGACCCCCGCCTCCTCCTGCCCCCCAGAAGGACCCTAGTGAAACCCATCAGGGATGGTAAGAACGTGAGGAACATGAGACTACGGCCCCGGAAGGTGTTGTGTAGTAACTGTAACCAGGGGATCCATGACAATGAAGTAAAAGGCAACACCACCTCAGTAGATAGCACAACCTGCCAAAATCAAAACCAAACTCAAAATCAAACCAAACTTAGTAATAACATTGGGAAGACTGCCATGCCCTCACGACTGTCGCTAAGAATGAGTTTACCTCCTCGTCCGGCGTTACGGATGAGTTTACGAGGCAAGCGGAAACCGGACGAGGATGTTGTCGCGGATGTGGCCCCGATAGCCAAGCGGCCACGACAGCAACAACCGCCTCGACGACACCAACAACAACAAGAACATCAGTTGCCTATAGCTAGGGTAGTTACAACTAGAATCAATCCAATAATCAAAATATCATTCACCTCACCCCAAGGGAAAGTTCACACCTCAAAAGTCCAGACCTCACGAAGTGCAGACGAGAGAGTGGAGACTGAGCCGGAGGAGAGTCCGCGACCAGAGCCCAACGAGCAGGAATCGTTTGACTATAGGAGATTAAAGCGGGCTTTGAAGAAGGCCAAGCTAAAGGACAGATCCTGGGACGAGAGCAGCTGCGTCTCGGAAGTGTCGACGACTGTGCCGGATGAGAACTCAATGCGACACCACAAGAAATCCAAACGCAGTAAACACAAACGGAAACACAAACACCGCTCGGCCATCCAGAGCCCGGTCCACGACCCCAACTCGGATGAGCAGAATGAGAACAACAGTGACTTTGAGAACAATGCGGCTAACGCTGCGTATACTCCATGTGAGGCGGCCATGGACGAGGCGAGTGAGCGTAAGGCCCGTGAGGTGGAGGAGTGGGACGGTGGCTACCACCATGTGTACCACGAGGCCAGCCCCTACCCTAAGGAGACCAGTCACTTCAAGGAGAACTCCATCAACGTGCCACCCCGCCAACAGCCCACCCCGACCCGCCAGCAGCCCACCCCCACCCGCCCCTTCCACTCCCCCCACCACCTCCCCCCCTACGTGGAAGCCGACGCCCAGAGCTTCGCGCCCCGCTCGCCCTACGCCAACCGCTCCAGTTGTGCCAACTCGCAGATCGGCAGCGTCTCTCCCAGCTCCAACTTCGAGACGGACGACGAGGGGGACATGCCGCCGGCAGGGGACGAGTTCCCGACCAACGAGCCGGAGGAGTTGGAGGAAGCTCGCCTCCGGCCGCTCATGATGAAGATCCACAGTAAGACGGTGTCGATGGGGTTTCTGCCCGACGGGCGGCACGTCCGGGTCGGGGAGGTGGTGTGGGGCAAGATCCACGGCTTCCCCTGGTGGCCGGGTAAGATCCTGTCCATCACGGTGAGTCAGCGCGATAACGGCACTGTCATCACCCAGATGGCGCACATCGCATGGTGCGGGTCATCCACCATGTCACACATGCCCTGCTCAGAACTGTTCCCATTCCTGGAGGACTTCAAGAACCGCTACAACAAGAAGAAGAAGGGTCCCTACAAGAACGCCATCAAGGAGGCCACGCGGATAGCTCAAGGTCTGGTCACCTCCCAGACACTCACCAGCTCCAGTCCCAGCCCGGCCCACCACGACCAGGCCGCGCTAGACGTAGGCTGCTCATAGCCCCCCCAGACCACCTACTGTACCGTCGCCATTAAGCGCTGATTTCAAAAGAGCGCCGGTCTTGTATAAGCGCCTCATTAAGGACTAAAATAGGATCTTGAATAAACACCTGTTTTGGGTTTAAAGGCTCTGTGAAATTGAAGAGCGCCCCAGTGCTTATCGCGATAATACGGTATACCGTATTCTATGTAATTGACGCACAGAGCCCGTAACATAGATGATGAAGACATTTCTAGTACTGTAAAACCTTGCATAGAAGCCGCAGGTAGTAATTAAGCCAAATAGTCAGTGCGGTTTATAAGATCGACCCAAGTCGAGGTGCGGCTAGAAGACAAGTTTAAACTACAGATGTAAACTACAGTAGTAAAGTCGCCATAATGAAATCGCTGGTGCTGCTTATAGGATCGGCCCAAAGTCTAGGTGCGTCTATTACCTGAATTAGGCTTATACGCGAGGTTTTATGGTAAATTAGAATTAATTGGGTTAAAATTATAATAGATATAGAGGTATAATAGGTTATTTATACCACTATTCTAAATTCTGCCAGAAAAGAATGGGCGTGCGCAAATTACGAAGAATACGGAGAAGAGTAGGTCAAGACAAGAAGTTGGTCAATGGATTTCTTTCTTTAAAATTTGTGGGACGTTTTTTTTCACTCAAAAAAATTTATCTGAAGGACAAAAAAACATAGATTGAAAACTAACAACTTTCCCCACTCTAAATTACAATTCAGTGAAGATTGTGCAAGAAATTCAGAGATAAAGAAACTTGTTTGGTCTGGATGTGAGCGCATGGCCTTGGTCGGGTCGGCCATTACGACATGTCTAAGCTGGGCACCAGGAGTGGATGGGTGCGAAGATGTATGGATGTACGCGCACGGACTGTTTGATGAAATCAGACGGAAACTCATCAAGTCATGATAAAACCAGAAATGATACCCCATCTGTTTGGTATAGGTAAAGTTGACCCCTATACTACTACTAACTACAGAACACGTGTTAGTATTGATATGGGTAGAGTTTTATCAATACTAGGTGTCGTCACGGTAAACTAACAGATGGCAGCCGCCTATTCTAACTGGTGGAGTTTGACGTAAACAATAACCGAGCTGGTTTTATATTACAAGTCATATTGAACGCCGCTGCGGCTTCAACAATATGTCCTTTCACGACTAGCTGCTCGCTAATTGATGACTGGATCTGCATTTCTAATAATTAATCACAGCGTAAATTTATAAGACGATCTGAAATGCCGGATTGAACCGTCTGTCTTATCATGAAACAGCTCCGAGATCAAATTTAACAGCGCATCATGTCTTCTGAGAGGTGAAATGATTTTGAATTATCCGTAGACAGAATTATATTGTATATGAGGGTGTTGGATGGTATATGTCACTCCGCCATGACTCGAGTTGGTACAAGTTGTACCATGATAAATGTATTACTAATGTTGTTTGGTCCCCTGTAAACTCAATGTACTTAAATAAGACTTGCTCGTTCCATTTTTATGATTCTTATAAAAAGAAAAAAGATCTATAGTCCGTGCAGTTTTATCTACTTGTGATGATGTGATAGATGTATTAATATTACATTTTGTAATACCATTATTGACGAAAAATACCATGTATATAAATGTCTCTTGATATACTCACGTTTACACGTCTACTTTGTGCATTTGGTGCTGATGAAATATAATACGTTATTTAACCCTTTAGGGGCAGCATAGTGCTTTAATGTACTGTGCCCTATTGTCGACATGGTCATGATGCATGAATGCAACCTTGGCGAGTTCATACATCATTCCGACCCATGGGGGGTACCGTATTCGACGTAATAAGCGCGCAGTGCGCTTAAAAAAATTATAATGCACACCTTTTACTAGATAAGAGTTTAAATGGGGTCAAAAATTGAGATATTTTTGGCTATTTGTAGTATAAAAATCGGCCAAAAACGGGGGGTGTGCGCTTATTAGGGGATGTGCGCTTATTAGGTCGAATACGGTATATCAAACCTGTTGGGACGGCATGATGCACCGATGCAGTTACAGTGATTTACTCACTCACACCGCATCAGTGAAACATGACGACAAATGACTATGTGGTCCTTACCAGGATTGAGGTATAGGCTAGGAAATGCAGCTACTACAATGTGAGGGATCAATGATTTAGTTGTGCAGCATAGTTACATATACAATGGACACTTTTATAATATCAAGTATCGTCTAAGTATTATTGCGCGTTTGATTTCTGATGGCATATGTAAACTCGGGCATGTATGACTCAACATGTAATCGTAAAAAAAAAGTGATAATTATTCTGAGGATGTTATATACCTTAGTCGCGAAACATAATCATCGGCTTTCATTACCGTATTGAGTAGGAGAATCAGCCTGAACGTGTAGAGAGCTAGATGAGATTTTAACGCATGTGAATGTGTGTGATGTGTGAACGGCAGAATCAAAAGTTATATATTATCGACTTAACACTGAATGTTAACCATTTACGGTCAGCATAGTGCTTAAATGTGCTATGCCTTTTTGTCGGCATGATGCGCGAATGCAGTTCTCGGGAGTAACTTACGAGGACTGTATTCATGCATTTTGCTGGCCTTATATGATTGTATTACTCAAATCTGGTCAGTACAATGGACCAACACAGTGCTGGCGAGTTAATCGCGAGTTACTCGCCGGCACTGTCATGGTGCATCATGACGACAAATTAACATGAAGCATGAAGTATATTGTGGTGGTTAAAGGGTGCAGTAACCCTGAGTCATGTACAGATGTGTGTCAACCTGTGGTACCGTAGTGCGTAGTGTAAGTGGTCAACTATCTGCCTGCTATCCCATAATAATAGTCACTCAACGAGCTGCGTCGCTGACTGAATTTCCGTACCATTGCGTTTAAGTGCCCTGCGCTTGAACTATTAGAGGCCTGGCACTTACGTACTTATACAAGGTCAGATTATAAATAAAGCGCCCACTGCACTTACCGGTATATCTTTTTAAAAGAGGCGCTTAAACGCAAAGGTACGGTACACATTGACTCTAGGTAATTTTCCAATATAATACACATGCAGTATGTCAACCGTACATTTTGTAATTGATAGAATTTTATACTTTCACGATGCGATGATATCTAACTGAACCTCAATAATACTGAATTGATACAACAAAGCTAGCCTCGTTAGGATGTCTTTGTAACCATGTGTTACCGACAATGTCACCCGTGGTCTGCTTGTGTGTGCTGTATACCGTGATTGTGGATAATCCTTTAAGACCTTTTGTCGTTATGCTGCATAAATTCAGCCCTGGCGAGTAACTCGCTAGGGGTACATTCATGCATCATGTCGATCCTACGGGGTTGAAACCCCCCCAAAAGGGTTGGCGTGATGCGCCAATGTAGAGCCCGAAAATCGCTCGCTGCATTGGTGCATCATGACGACAAATAAACATTCGGCCTTGAGGCATGAGGCGGTCCTTAAAGGCCCAGCGCCCCTATATATAGGGCTGAGTACCTGTCCCGACTGCACTCTGACTGTTACTGGACGTGCAGTAAGATGTGCGGGTTTAAAGGGTTAATAGTGTAGAATGTAGACTGTATGTGCAGTATGTGAGTGTGTGTGTGTGTGGTGTGTGACGTATTGTACTAACACAGATATAACAGGGTATGTGATGACGTCATGAGCTGCGTCTGGTGTGACCTCCTCATAGAGGTCAAGTGGAACCTCCTCAGAGGTCAAATAGAGGTCAAATAGAACCTCTTCAGAGGTCAAATATAAGCTCATTATAGAGATCAAATACAACCTCCCTATAGAGGTCAAATACAACCTCCCTATAGAGGTCAGATATAATAAAACATGTTTCAGTATCAAAATGAAGCCCAGTGTCTCACGTGTTATCTCATTGACATTGAGTTCTTTATGTTTATTACATGGTGCATACGGCATCCTCTATGTTAAAGCTATGGAAGCTCCGCATTCCATGCCATGGAGTACGGTGCAGCCATATTACATGGCCAACAAGTTTGTTGATTTTTGACTCAGGTTTACTCTGAGTCTTGTGCGACGGGTAGCAGGGGGTCTCTCAGCCTAAAATTTAAAACAGCTGTCATTCCTTCAAAATTGGAGCTTTTTCTCTCAATTTTGTGTCATTAGATGCGGTACAATGTTGTCCTTCCTATGTAATCGCGCTTTAATCCATTTTCAAACGCTTCCCCCTGAAAAGCATGATTTTAATTTTGTGTCTAAAATGGTGGTAATTTGCTTCAGCATAGAGCCCTATGGGAGCCTGTAGATAACCCTTGACATTTAACAGTTACATATTGAACGGGCTCAGTGCTAAGTCAATGGGACAGATCTCGGCAGCCAACCAAACCGGGGTGAGACACTTTTTTTCAGCAAGCTTTGACTGGATCCAATGGTAATTTAACACAGGGAAGTACTACACTACTTCCCAAAGGAGATGCCATCCTATATCATATACTAGGCCCAACATACGCTGCAGTATGTTAGATACCGGTATGGTAATTTAATGGTAATTTAATATATATGTTGCTGTCCAGTGTTGTTCAATACATGACAAATATTTTGAGAACAAAAACAGACAACCCTGTAGTAGGATATAGCTCAGACCCTACTAAGCACTATTCGCTGTTACTTACAATATGGACATGGGAGCTTTTTATTCAGTGTGTGTCTGACATAGACGTGAGAGGACAAAAGACATAGATAGCCAAGATCGGGGAACATGAAAATTTGAATTTGGGCCTAAGTACCCCCCCAAAAGAAAGTCAATGTCCACATTTTTTTTGAGTATACCCTTCTTTTGCGCGGCTTGCCTCACTCGGTGTGGCTTTCTTAGGGCACCTGCGTCATGCGACCTATAGGTTGTGTGGTGCAGGCCTATAGGTAGTTGTGAGTTCCTGACTTGTGACGCACAATTTGGGTATGCTATCCGAAACAGTCCAGCCAGGATATAATAGGGGGAGCAATGGATGGATATGGATAGTGGACTAGGGTAAACCAAAGGTGCTGAATTCATTTGTGTTATGTGTAGGATGATATCTAGGTCGGAAAAAGGTCAAAATCAAGGTCAAAGGTCACATCTTTAAGAATCCCATTAATACAAGAGTGCACCCTTTCTCTTTCTTACTATGATAAATGATACATTTCCCTTCACACCTCTACCTGACCCTGAGTCTAGTTAACGGGGGAAGGGGAAGGGACTCGGGGTTGGGACTCGGGGGTGAAACTCGGGGGTGGGACTTGGGGTTGGGACTCAGGGGTGGAACTCGGGGGTGGGACTAGGGGTTGGGACTCGGGGTTGGGACTCGGGGTTGGGACTCGGGGTTGGGACTCGGGGGTGAGACTCGGGGGTTGGGACATGGGGTTGGGACATTAGCTTGGGATTTGGGGATGAACAATATTATTATATGTATACTCCTATATGATGATACTACATTTCCCCCCGAACCTGAGTCATTTGTGATGCAGTCACACGTTCGATTTTCTTCATTTAAAGTTGTTAGGGCCCAGTAATAAACACAACCCCCATTTACTGACATACATGCACATTGTACCTCACTTGTTGAAGCAGGGGCATATCTACTCTCGTTCCCAAATCCTTCCCAAGGAAGGCTCTGGGGACAGCCAAATGACCTTGAACTTTGGATTTAGCTGGGTCTGGGCAACCCCTGCTGGTAGGCTGGAACCAGCGAACAGGAACAGGAAATGGAATCAGAATGTATGATGGTAGTTTTAGGTAGATTTACCATCAGCCTTTCTGGTTCCATTTCTTGTTTCTGTTTGCTGGTTCCAAGCTACCAGCAGGGGTTGCCCAGACCCAGCAAAATCCCAACATTTGGCAGTTACCAGAGCCTTCCTTCGGAAGGATTTGGGAACGAGAGTAGGGCATATCACACTCAGCCTTTGGCTTCATGTGATATGACCAGGGCTTGAACTTCTGAAGTACAATGTAGATGTATGTCAATGGCGTGGAGTTTTGTCTACACCCTGAAGAATACAACGGGTCCCACCTTAGGTATCTACCGGTACATCTCATCCTACAGCGGGTCATGTTATCTTGAACAATTTTGTAAATATTTATGTCTTTACCAAGGTCTCAGTCCGGCTACTTTTTGTATGTGACTTCACTAAGTGTGTAACAGTGTGAAATTTGGGGGTGTGATGTCAGTGTGTGTACGTGGTAATTTTCTGTTGAACATGTCTTTATTTTGTTATAAACAATGCAGGACTTGCTGTATGATGTTGATGTTAATTGGAGTGGGCTATGTTCGCTGTAACGCTATGAAACTAGGTCAAGCCCACTCTTATATAGTCACCCTGTTTTTTTGTGCAGACATGTTTTGCCTGATCTGTTACAACTTGATGAAATATCCTGTGGACTATTTGAGCTATATCATTCTTTTGCAAAACACCTCAGGTATCTATATCTGTAAAAAGAAATGGGAAAAAAAGAAGTTAAATCACCTAAAATAAGAGATTTCTTTAAAAAACTGAAAAAAACTCAGATTCTGCCAAAAAAAAAGTGAATGTTGGGAGAATGTAATTTTCTACATGATTTCAGTATTGTACCATTTCAAATATTGCTCTGTTGTATTCCCTACTAAAAATGGTGATAACTCCTGTTGTTAGTTTAATGAAAATACTTAGCATCAAAACAATATATTGATGTGAAGTTGGCGTTTTTTGGCGCTCGCCATGTTGGATTTCGACAATTTTCTGCGTGCCGACGAGTCGATATCTCCGGATCTACTTCGTTTTCAGTGTTGCGACCTGTCCCATTGTCTTAACTTTCGAATTTTAGGCCGAAAACATGTTCTGGGGGGTGGAATGGTGGCTATTTGGACCAATTTGAGCAATTTTATCGATTCGAGGAGACGAGACGCAAACGAAATCCAACATGGCGGGCGTCAACTCGCATCGATATTTGACAATTTTCGGCGCGCCGAGGAGTGGATATTCCGCGAACTACTCCGTTTTGAAGGCTCAAACCTGTCCCATTGTCTTTATTTTCGAATTTTAGGCCGAAAACATGTGCTGGGGGGTTGAAATGATGAACATTTAGGTCATTTAGAGCATATTTATCGATTCGAATCGATGCGAGTTGGCGCTCGCCATGTTGGATTTCTACTGATCACGTGACCCCAGTCCTGACTTCTGATTGGTCGAGAGCTGAATTACGCCAGAGCCGCCGTCTTTGGCGGCAGGCGGCAAGCAAACTGGTATCGATTCGAATCGATAAACATGCTCTAAATGACCTAAATATTCATCATTTTAACCCCCCAGCACATGTTTTCGGCCTAGAATTCGAAAATAAAGACAATGGGACAGGTCTGAGCCTCCAAAACGAAGTATTTCATCACATATCGACTCCTCGGCGCGCCGAAAATTTTATTTCCTTGCCGCCTGCCGCCACAAAGACGTCGTCTCCTGCGTGATTTGCTTTTGACCAATCAGAAGTCAGGACTGAGGTCACATGACTTTGCGCCGCTACTAAAATGTATCAATTTGCTGCCGCTACTAAAATGTATCAATTTGCTGCCGCTACTAAAATGTATCAATTTGACCTAGGCTAGGCTATTGAAAACAAAGAGGGGGGGGGGGGGGGCACCGGGACTATAATCAATTCTCTCAATGTAGGCCTACTAACTATAGCTTGGCCTATTTTATTTATAGCCCCCCTACCCTCGCTGAAGCCAAAAAAAAAAACACAAAAAAAAATAAATTATTTAGCACCTTTTCTGCCCGAGATCCTCTTTTATAGCACCTTTCCTCCCCAAATTCCTCTTTATTAGGACCTTTCCTGCCCCTAATCCTCTTTTATAAGGCTAGGCCTACTTCTAATTTGAGTACAGTACGTTATTTCTCATTTCTGACAGCAGAATCGTAATCGCCAGAAGAAGCTACCCTAATTTCATATATTGGAAGTCATGTATAATCGAATTCCAGGTGGTAGCTGTAGGTGAGCAGGTGGCTGTGGGAAAGTAGGTGGCTGGGGGCGAGCAGGTGGCTGTGGGCGTCAGCGCCCGGCAGCGCGTAACCGCTGTTTTACGTCTCTGCCGAAAAAGCGAGTCGATCAGAGCGTCAGCAGCGACACCATCTTCGTTGCAGCTTCGCTTCGAGTTCGACGTGTCGGGTTGGCCGGGGGGGGGGGGGGGGGGGGGGGGGCGGCGTGAGCTGCAGACGATGTTGCCTCCAAAACCGATTTTGCCCCCAAAACCGATTTTGAGCCCCAAAACGATTTGACCCGAAAACGATTTTGAAGTTCTCCTACCCTTCCGAAAATCGGGCCGATCGGAGCGTAAACAGCGAAGATATTTGCGATTTTCGTTTTGTCGGATTATATTGGTACTCCGTTTATCCCGTTCTCCCTTTCTCCCTTTCTCCGTTTATCCCGTTCTCCGTTTATCCCGTTCTCCGTTTATCCCGTTCTCCGTTTATCCCGTTCTCCCTTTCCCCGTTTATACCTTTCCCCGTTTATCGTTTATCCCGTTATCCGTTTGTCGTTTATCACGTTCTCCGTTTATCGCGTTTGCCGTTTATCGCGTTCGCCGTTGATAGCGTTCTCTGTTTATCCCTTTCTCCATTTATCCCGTTCTCCGTTCATCCCGTTCTCCGTTCATCCCGTTCTCCGTTCATCCCCTTCTCCCTTTATCCCGTTCTCTCTTGATCCATTCATCCGCTTTCCGTTTGTCCCATTCTCCCTTTATCCCGCTCTCCCTTTCTCCGTTTATCCCGTTCTCTTCCTAAAATCTTCCTATATAAATTCAATTCCTATTGGGACTAGGCCTACTTTTAGCTTGAGGGGATAATAAAATCTTCCTACATAAATTCAATTCCTATTGGGACTAGGCCTACTTTTAGCTTGAGGGGACAATAAAATCTTCCTATATAAATTCAATTCCTATTGGGACTAGGCCTACTTTTAGCTTGAGGGGATAATAAAATCTTCCTATATAAATTCAATTCCTATTGGGACTAGGCCTACTTTTAGCTTGAGGGGATAATAAAATCTTCCTACATAAATTCAATTCCTATTGGGACTAGGCCTACTTTTAGCTTGAGGGGATAATAAAATCTTCCTACATAAATTCAATTCCTATTGGGACTAGGCCTACTTTTAGCTTGAGGGGATAATAAAATCTTCCTACATAAATTCAATTCCTATTGGGACTAGGCCTACTTTTAGCTTGAGGGGATAATAAAATCTTCCTACATAAATTCTATTCCTATTGGGACTAGGCCTACATTTTAGCTTGAGGGGATAATAAAATCTTCCTACATAAATTCTATTCCTATTGGGACTAGGCCTACATTTTAGCTTGAGGTGATAATAAAATCTTCCTACATAAATTCAATTCCTATTGGGACTAGGCCTACTTTTAGCTTGAGGGGATAATAAAATCTTCCTACATAAATTCAATTCCTATTGGGACTAGGCCTACTTTTAGCTTGAGGGGATAATAAAATCTTCCTACATAAATTCTATTCCTATTGGGACTAGGCCTACTTTTAGCTTGAGGGGATAATAAAATCTTCCTACATAAATTCAATTCCTATTGCGACTAGGCCTACTTTTAGCTTGAGGGGATAATAAAATCTTCTTACATAAATTCAATTCCTATTGGGACTAGGCCTACATTTTAGCTTGAGGGGATAATAAAATCTTCCTACATAAATTCAATTCCTATTGGGACTAGGCCTACTTTTAGCTTGAGGGGATAATAAAATCTTCCTATATAAATTCAATTCCTATTGGGACTAGGCCTACTTTTAGCTTGAGGGGATAATAAAATCTTCCTACATAAATTCAATTCCTATTGGGACTAGGCCTACTTTTAGCTTGAGGGGATAATAAAATCTTCCTACATAAATTCAATTCCTATTGGGACTAGGCCTACTTTTAGCTTGAGGGGATAATAAAATCTTCCTACATAAATTCTATTCCTATTGGGACTAGGCCTACTTTTAGCTTGAGGGGATAATAAAATCTTCCTACATAAATTCAATTCCTATTGCGACTAGGCCTACTTTTAGCTTGAGGGGATAATAAAATCTTCTTACATAAATTCAATTCCTATTGGGACTAGGCCTACATTTTAGCTTGAGGGGATAATAAAATCATCCTACATAAATTCAATTCCTATTGGGACTAGGCCTACTTTTAGCTTGAGGGGATAATAAAATCTTCCTACATAAATTCAATTCCTATTGGGACTAGGCCTACTTTTAGCTTGAGGGGATAATAAAATCTTCCTACATAAATTCTATTCCTATTGGGACTAGGCCTACTTTTAGCTTGAGGGGATAATAAAATCTTCCTACATAAATTCAATTCCTATTGCGACTAGGCCTACTTTTAGCTTGAGGGGATAATAAAATCTTCTTACATAAATTCAATTCCTATTGGGACTAGGCCTACATTTTAGCTTGAGGGGATAATAAAATCTTCCTACATAAATTCAATTCCTATTGGGACTAGGCCTACTTTTAGCTTGAGGGGATAATAAAATCTTCCTATATAAATTCAATTCCTATTGGGACTAGGCCTACTTTTAGCTTGAGGGGATAATAAAATCTTCCTACATAAATTCAATTCCTATTGGGACTAGGCCTACTTTTAGCTTGAGGGGATAATAAAATCTTCCTACATAAATTCTATTCCTATTGGGACTAGGCCTACTTTTAGCTTGAGGGGATAATAAAATCTTCCTACATAAATTCAATTCCTATTGCGACTAGGCCTACTTTTAGCTTGAGGGGATAATAAAATCTTCTTACATAAATTCAATTCCTATTGGGACTAGGCCTACATTTTAGCTTGAGGGGATAATAAAATCTTCCTACATAAATTCAATTCCTATTGGGACTAGGCCTACTTTTAGCTTGAGGGGATAATAAAATCTTCCTATATAAATTCAATTCCTATTGGGACTAGGCCTACTTTTAGCTTGAGGGGATAATAAAATCTTCCTACATAAATTCAATTCCTATTGGGACTAGGCCTACTTTTAGCTTGAGGGGATAATAAAATCTTCCTGCATAAATTCAATTCCTATTGGGACTAGGCCTACTTTTAGCTTGAGGGGATAATAAAATCTTCCTACATAAATTCAATTCCTATTGGGACTAGGCCTACTTTTTTAGGCCTACTTTTAGCTTGAGGGGATAATAAAAGTCCGAAAAAAGTCGAAAAAAGAGGATCCACTCTCGACGAGATTATTTATGTCCCGCGACATTCGACTAAGAACACTACATTTTAGCCCTCAAGCCCTTCCTTGTTTTGGATCAAAATTACAATTAGGAAAATTCCAAGATGGCTGCCAAGATGGCCACCAAAAACTCAAGATTGTCTGATTTCCTTGTGTGATACATGGATTTTAGGGTTATCTAGGGTGTAGAATCCATATTTTGGGTCAAAATCACAATTTGGAAAATTCCAAGATGGCTGCCAAGATGGCCGCCAAAAAGTCAAGGTTGTCTGATTTCCTTGTGTGATACATGGATTTCATGGTTATCTAGGGTGTAGAATCCATATTTTGGGTCAAAATTACAATTTGGAAAATTCCAAGATGGCTGCCAAGATGGCCGCCAAAAAGTCAAGATTGTTTGATTTCCTTGTGTGATACATGGATTTCATGGTTATCTAGGGTGTAGAATCCATATTTTGGGTCAAAATTACAATTTGGAAAATTCCAAGATGGCTGGCAAGATGGCCACCAAAAACTCATGATTGTCTGATTTCCTTGTGTGATACATGGATTTTAGGATAAACAAGGGTGTAGAATCCAAATTTTGGGTCAAAATTACAATTTGGAAAATTCCAAGATGGCCGCCAAAAAGTCAAGATTGTCTGATTTCCTTGTGCGATACATGGATTTTAGGGTTATCTAGGGTGTAGAATCCATGTTTTGGGTCAAAATTACAATTTGGAAAATTCCAAGATGGCCGCCAAAAAGTCAGGATTGTTTGATTTCCTTGTGTGATACATGGATTTCATGGTTATCTGAGGTGTAGAATCCATATTTTGGATCAAAAATACAATTTGGAAAATTCCAAGATGGCTGCCAAGCTGGCCACCAAAAACTCATGATTGTCTGATTTCCTTGTGTGATACATGGATTTTAGGGTTATCTAGGGTGTAGAATCCATATTTTGGGTCAAAATTACTATTTGGAAAATTCCAAGATGGCTGCCAACATGGCTGCCAAAAAGTCAAGATTGTCTGATTTCCTTGTGCGATACATGGATTTTAGGGTTATCTAGGGTGTAGAATCCATATTTTGGGTCAAAATTACAATTTGGAAAATTCCAAGATGGCCGCCAAAAACTTAAGATTGTCTGATTTCCTTGTGCGATACATGGATTTCATGGTTATCTAGCGTGTAGAATCCATATTTTGGATCAAAATTACAATTAGGAAAATTCCAAGAAGGCTGCCAAGATGGCCACCAAAAAGTCAAGATTGTCTGATTTCCTTGTGTGATACATGGATTTTAGGGTTATCTAGGGTGTAGAATCCATATTTTGGGTCAAAATTACAATAGCTCTCTAACAACATAGCCCACTCCTTTAGTTAACATTAGTGTTACTCTATAGTAGCTATAGTTTTAAACCACTATATATTTTATTTATCTAAAAAGAAAACACGACTATTTTTTGTTTGTATCTAAACTGCTTGGGTAGTTTTTGTCTTCGTCGATATCTATTTTGGTATGTTAAGGACGATACAGGACATCATAGAACAAAAGAGTGTGTGTATAAGCTAATTGTTCAATGCGTTTGTCCGTAGAGGCTCGGTAGATGCCTACAGGAAACATATCTGAGGGCTGTACGACTACATAGATGTAACTAATTGTGGAATTTATATTTCTACCTCACAATTACAAAAAGAGTCTTCACAATTGGGCTCCAATTTCCATATCATACGGTTATACATGTGACTATACATGGGTAAAATTCGACACGCGCGACACAGCGACACGGGGGGTTCTTAAATTTGACACGTGCGACACGGGGGTTTAAAAATCGACGGACACAAAAAAATAGAGAAGTTTGTATAAGATAAAAATCGACACGGCGACACGGCACCCTTGCCAAAAATCGACACGGCGACACGGTGTTATTTCTGGCTACCCATGTATAGTCACATACATGATCCGTATAACACTGGGAGTTAATGACTAATTGTGTATGTGAGAGACTGTGTAGGCCTACAACGTGACATCAAAGACCTACATAGTGTCTTTGGTGACATACAGTTTAATTACAATGGCCTATGTAGGTCAAGGTCATGGTGGCTTGTACTTAGACATTGTACTTAAACAGTCATTAGGCGTGTCAGCTTCATACCTGACCTGTATTCAGGACAGCCATAATAAGTCCCAATAAGACCCCCTCTGCGGGTTATACAATTTCCCCCAAAGTCTGGGTGCGTGTTATAAATGAGATGTGGTTTATTCAAGAGAACCGTAGCGTAAAGTCTCGCGGCTAGTACGCATGTCAGATCCCTAGTGCGGCTTATGGGATCAGCATAAAGTCAAGGTGCGGCTTATACATGTGTTTATATATGTATACTATACATGTAGTACTAAAGTCGCCATAATCAGATCCCCTGTCAACTGTGAGGCTTATACTTATAGGATGTTCCCAAAGTGTAGGTGCGGCGTATCTATACGCGTGTTGGGCGTATATACAAGGTTTTACATTTTATGATCAGGTCATCTGTAATCTTTCCTTTTGCTCAAACCAAGATGTGACTTGGTGATGTGAATGTAGGAGTAACCTGACAATGGCATTGTCCCTGTAATGGGCAGGTGGACAGGTCTGCGCGGGGGGGGGCACTCAATTTTATTTTGACACGGGTGTGCGACTGGCCCTTTGACAACCCTTGATGAAGGGGATTTTATTCAAAAGTGACCCTTGCAGAAATGTTAGCAGGGTTTCAGCAAAATTTCCCAAGGAGTCACCCTTGATGAGAGACTTGCTCAAAAGAGACAGTTGCTGTGAAGTATTTTGGTGAAACCTCAAAGATGTGACCCTTGGTAAGAGCGATTTTTAGTTCGTGTCACTGACGCTAGGCCAGACGACGATGGGAGTAACCTATGTTTAGCTCGATAAACTAGACGATTTTGTGGAAAAGTGACCCCTTGGTGAGAGGGATTTTGGTGAAATGCAGACCCTTGGTGAGGGGGATTTTGCACAAAGAAAGTACCCTTCCTAGCCGTACACTGGTCTTTACACAATGGTACCAAGTGCCCCCCCCCCCGGTGGACAGGCTCCTCACTGCCCCCTGGTGGCCGGTGTGTGACTCATTAGGAACACGTGCACGTCTGTGCACGCTCACGGCCTGTGTGTGTGTGTGGGGGGGGGGGGGGGGGGGGGGTAGGGAGTGGTCATTTCTTAACAACAGGGGGGGGGGGGAGGGGAAGTCGCTGAATTTCCGCGTGAGCATGCAAAATCTTTTTAACCCCCCCCCCCCCGCACGTGAGGGGTCCGTATTTTTTTGGTCCCCCCCCCCCCCACTCAATTAGGGCTCAAATTTATCGCGGCCAACCCCTTGCTAATTGCTAAAAAGGGGTGAATTGTTTTTGGCCTAGCGGTCCAAAGTCTTTTGCGCCTCCTGCAGAAACCCACCGACCCCCCTCCCCCTGCTCAAAAATGGGGGTGCAGAGGGGTCCCCCCCGCTCAGGTCAGAAAGTTAATAAAGAGCCCTAGGTCGCAAGGTTTATTTTAGACCCTTTATCCTATAATCAATTTTGTGCAAAAGTCGCCAGGTCGCTTAAATTATTGCCCCAGATCGAAAGGTCGCCTGGACAACGGCCCAGGTCGCCAGGTCGCCGAAAACCCCTCTGCAGTCACAAAAATGGCCCCTCCATTAGAGCTGGTAGCCCTGGGGGATGGATGGGGGGTAGGGCTGGGAGAGGGGTTACTGTGTACCTTTCATGAGTCAGCCTCTGCCCCTGGCACTGAGGCTCTAAACTGCAGCCCAGTATTTTGTAAGATTCAATGTGGATGTGACATCATCCCATTGTTCTTCTGCAGGGGCGGGTACTTTTTGAAAAAAGAAGAGGAGGGGGGCATTGTTTAGAAATTCTTAAAAAAATATCTGCTGTGAAAGTACTTATTTTCACGGGTGTAAATTTTCGCGGAAGAGTGGAAATCGGCAATTTCACGGGTATTTATTCCATACTTAAGCATATAAAAATTTCGCACATTTTTCATTTCCGCGAAAATCGCGAAAAGATATACCCAGTGAAATAAAGTACTTTCACGGTACAGTAAAAAAAACCTCAAATTTCGGCCTAAAAAGTAGCCTGACATGGAGTAAATCTGCCCCTGTTCTGTCCCGTAATTTACACAGGTACAATCAAGACCCTTATCTAGTGGCAGGAGTCTGGGCAAGACTAGGTAGTCGTAGCAGGAGACTTTGTAGGATTAGGTACCATGAGGAGCCTTACCTAGTTATGGCAGGAGTCTGGGTCGGTCAAGGTAGCACCAGGACACTTATCTAGTTGTGGCAGGAGTCTGGGTCGGACAAGGTACATTATCTAGTTGTGGCAGGAGTCAGTACAGGACTAGGTACTACCAGGACCCTTACCTAGTTGAGGCAGGAGTCTGGTACCACCAGGACCCTTACCTAGTTGTGGCAGGAGTCTGGGCAGGACTAGGTACCACCGGGACCTTAACCTAGCTGTGGCAGGAGTCTGTACAGGACTAGGTACTACCAGGACCCTTACCTAGTTGTGGCAGGAGTCTGGGTCAGACAAGGTACCTTATCTAGTTGTGGCCGGAGTCAGTACAGGACTACACTGTAAGAAGTAAGTACTGTACACCTACAGCAAAAGTTGCTGGCAACTTTTGTTCCAGTAGATTTTGCTGTAGGTGTACAGCAACTGACTTGCTGTAAATTTACAGCAACTTCTACTGTAAATTTACAGCAACTTCTACTGTAAATTTACAGCAACTTCTACTGTAAATTTACAGCAACTTCTACTGTTCATCTACAGCAAAAGTTGCTGGCAACTTTTGTTCCAGTAGATTTTGCTGTACATGTACAGCAACTGGGTGCTGTAAAGTTACAGCAACTTCTACTGTAGGTTTCATATTGTTGTTCTCATCAATTTATATCAATTAATACGCATGCATGGAGAGTACTTTCCTGCATAATAGTTCAATCTCAGCTAGGAAAATACACACCACACAATGTAATGGTTTAATCCTGCTTCAATACAGCTGAACCGTATTTGATACCAGCTTTTCCCCAGTCCGGGCACTTAAGCATTTAACTATTCCCACCAATGTGGTGTCTATTCTATACTTTTGCTGTTTTTTTTGTATTATTCAACACAATAATGCAAATATCAATACACTTTATGATAACTGCATTCAGTCTCTCTCATTCATTCTTATTCTACAATGTCTTGAGAGATTGTGAGGCTTTATTTGACTCGGGAAAGGGTTGGGTGGAATAATTAATACAGAAATGGTCTACTACTGCCACCTAGCGGGGGAAATCTACAGCACAATGTACTGTAAATGTACAGCAACATTGCCGGAGACCCAATTTACAGTACATAATGCTGTAATTATATAGCAAATAGTGCTGTAATACCAACTACAGCAAAAAGTGCTGTAAATGTACAGCACATTGTGCTGTTTAAATACAGTAACTTCTTACAGTGTAGGTACCACCAGGACCCTTACCTAGTTGTGGCAGGGGTCTGTACAGGACTAGGTACCACCAGGACCCTCACCTAGCTGTGGCAGGGGTCTTGGCAGGACTAGGTACCACTAGGACCCTCACCTAGCAGGAGTCTGGACAGGACTATGTACCACCAGGACCCTCACCTAGCTGTGGCAGGGGTCTTGGCAGGACTAGGTACCACTAGGACCCTCACTAAGTTGTGGCAGGAGTCTGTACAGGACTAGGTACCACCAGGACCCTCACCTAGCTGTGGCAGGGGTCTTGGCAGGACTAGGTACCACTAGGACCCTCACCTAGCAGGAGTCTGGACAGGACTATGTACCACCAGGACCCTTACCTAGTTGTGGCAGGGGCCTGTACAGGACTAGGTACCACCATGACTGGGTCAGACAAGGTACCTTATCTAGTTGTGGCAGGAGTCTGTACAGGACTAGGTACCACCATGACCCTTACCTAGATGTGGCAGGGGTCTTGGCAGGACTAGGTACCACCAGGACCCTTACCTAGTTGAGGCAGAGGTCTGGGTAGGACAAGGTACCACTAGGACCCTCAGGGGCCCTTGATGGGGGGGTCCCCATGTCGCATGTCGGTTTTAAGAAATGACCATGTCGCATGTCTATGTCGCTTAAAATGCTCATGTCCCATGTCAATTTAATAAATGTCCATGTCCCCTGTCACTAAGCCTCATGTCGCATGTCACTAGGCCTCATGTCACATGTCAATTTTAAGAAATGCCCATGTTGCCATATCGAATTTAGGGGTCTAGAGCCATCCCTCACCTAGTTGTAGCAGGAGTCTGTACAGGACTAGGTACATGTACCACCATGACCCTTACCTAGATGTGGCAGGGGTCTTGGCAGGACTAGGTACCACTAGGACCCTTACCTAGTTGTGGCAGGGTATCTGTACAGGACTAGGTACCACCAGAACCCTTACCTAGTTGTAGCAGGAGTCTGTACAGGACTAGGTACATGTGCCACCATGACCCTTACCTAGCCGTGGCAGGAGTCTGGGTAGGACTAGGTACCACCAGGACCGTCACCTTGTTGTGGCTGGGTCTGTACAGGACTAGGTACCACCACAACCCTTACCTAGATGTGGCAGGGGTCTGGGTAGGACTAGGTACCACCACGACCCTTACCTAGTTGTGGCAGGAGTCTGTACAGGACTAGGTACCACCATGACCCTTACCTAGATGTGGCAGGGGTCTTGGCAGGACTATAGGTACCACCAGGACCCTCACCTAGTTGTGGCAAGAGTCTCGTTCAACAAGGTACTACCAGGACTAGGTGCCACCAGGATTAGGTACCACCAGGACCCTTACCTAGTGGTGGCAGGATAGGACTAGCTAGTAGGGAGAGGGAGGGTTCAGAGAAAGGAGTGATTCATCGTCTTGACAACTCGGAGGTGTGACAGTGACAGGAGGGGAAGGATGTGGTCGGGTAGCAGCGGGGGGGGGGGGGGATCAGGTGTTCTCAGCGGGCAGAGGATGACATGTACGTGGGGATGGTTTGAAGAAAGGGGTGGTGAGTGGAGACTGCTAGAATACAGATACACAGACCGGGGGCTCATTATGAAGGCTATAGAAGTGAGGGATGCTAGGGATAGGGGAGGGCGGTTAAGGATAGAGGAGGGAGGTTAGGGATAGGGGATGGAGGTTAGGGAAGTTAGGGATAGGGGAGGGAAGTTAGGTATAGGGAAGGGATGGATGCTAGCGATAGGGGAGGGAGGCTAGAGATCAGGGAGGGATAGGGGAGGGAGGCAGGCTAGGGATAGGGGAGGGAGGTTAGGGATAGAGGAGGGAGGCTAGGGATAGGGGATGGAGGTTAGGGGAGTTAGGGATAGGGGAGGGAAGTTAGATATAGGGAAGGGATGGAGGCTAGGGATAGGGTAGGGAGGTTAGGGATAGAGGAGGGAGGCTAGGGATAGGGGAGGGAGGCTAGGGGAGTTAGGGATAGGGGAGGGAAGTTAGGTATATGGAGGGGAGGGAGGCTAGGGATAGGGGAGGGAGGCTAGTGATAGGGGAGGGAGGTTAGGGATAGGGGAGGGAGGCTAGGGATAGGGGAGGGAGGTTAGGGATAGATGAGGGAGGTTAGGGGTAGGGGAGGGAGGCTAGGGATAGGGGAGGGAGGCTAGGGGTAGGGGAGAGGCTAGGGATAGAGGAGGGAGGCTAGGGATAGGGGAGGGAGGCTAGGGATAGGGGAGGGAGGCTAGGGGTAGGGGAGGGAGGTTAGGGATAGAGGAGGGAGGTTAGGGATAGGGGAGGGAGGCTAGGGATAGGGGAGGGAGGTTAGGGATAGAGGAGGGGGCTAGGGATAGGGGAGGGAGGTAAGGGATAGGGGAGGGAGGCTCGGGATGGAGGAGGGAGGCTAGGGATAGGGGGGGAGGCTAGGGATAGGGGAGGGGGGCTAGGGATAGGAGAGGGAGGCTAGGGATAGGGGAGAGGCTAGGGATAGAGGAGGGAGGCTAGGGATCGGAGAGGGAGGCTAGGGAAGTTAGGGATAGGGGAGGGAAGTTAGGGATAGGAGAGGGAGGCTAGGGATAGGGGAGGGAGGCTAGGGATAGGGGAGGCAGGCTAGGGATAGGGGAGGGAGGTTAGGGATGGAGGAGGGAGGCTAGGGATAGGGGAGGGAGGATATGGATAGGGGGAGGAGGCTAGGGATAGGGGATGGAGGTCAGGGATAGAGGTGCCTCTACATGGGTACCCACATCCTTGACTGTGTCGCCGTGTCGATTTTTAGCAAGTGGGGTGTGTTGGTGTGTCGATTTTTATATGTATAGAATATAGTAGGACCTTATAAAAATGCCTGTGTCCGTCGATTTTTAAAAGGGCCGTGTCGCACGTGTCGGATTTTAAAACCCCCGTTAGGGATAGGGGATAGAGGTTAGGGAAGTTAGGGATAGGGGAGGGAATTTAGGTATAGGGAAGGGATGGATGCTAGGGATAGGGGAGGGAGGCTAGAGATCAGGGAGGGATAGGGGAGGGAGGCAGGCTAGGGATATGGGAGGGAGGTTAGGGATAGAGGAGGGAGGCTAGGGATAGGGGAGGGAGGCTAGGGAAGTTAGGGATAGGGGAGGGAAGTTATGTATATGGAAGGGAGGGAGGCTAGGGAAAGGGGAGGGAGGCTAGGGATAGGGAGGGAGGCTAGGGATAGGGGAGGGAGGCTAGGGATAGGGGAGGGAGGCTAGGGATAGTGGAGGGAGGCTAGGGATAAGGGAGGGAGGCTAGGGATAGGGGAGGGAGGCTAGGGATAGGGGAAGGAGGTTAGGGATAAGGGAGCGAGGCTAGGGATAGGGGAGGGAGGCTAGGGATAGGGGAGGGAGGTTAAGGATAGGGGAGGGAGGCTAGGGATAGGGGAGGGAGGCTCGGGATGGAGGAGGGAGGCTAGGGATAGGGGGGAGGCTAGGGATAGGGGAGAGGGGCTAGGGATAGGGGAGGGGGCTAGGGACTAGCCATTGGAGGGTATGTGTAGGAGGGGCTACAGATAAGAGGGCTGATGTTAATCCATGTTAGGGCGGGCGCAGGTTATTACTATAATAATATAAGATGCGAGGGAGGGGTTAGGGAGCATGGGAATAGGGAAAGGGGATAGGGGGCCATCTGAGTGAGGTAGAGATAGGGATAGGCAGGCGAGGGATGAGGTCAAAAAAGATATGGATAGCAGGCTCAGGATAGAGACAGAAGATATACTAAGTAGGGTAATTATAGGGACAGAGGGGACAGGGTGTGTAGACTAGGGGTAGGGGGCAGAGAGGATAGGAGGGTTCATGATAGGAGCAAGGTGATAGGGATAGGGGGCTCAGGATATGGGCAAGGAGATAGGGATAGGGGGTCTCAGGATAGGGGGAGAGGAGATAGGGATAGGGGGCTCATGATAGGAGCAGCGGTGATAGGGATAGAGGCAAAGGAGATATGGATAGGGAGGCTCAGGATAGGAGCAGAGGAGATAGAGATAGAGGCAAAGGAGATATGGATAGGGAGGCTCAGGATAGGGACAGAGGTGATAGGGATAGAGGCAGAGGAGATAGGGATAGGATCGAGGCTCAGGATAGGGGCAGAGGTGATAGGGATAGAGGCAGAGGAGATAGGGATAGGGAGGCTCAGGATAGGGGCAGAAGATAGGGATATGGATATAAGAATAGGATGTAAGATACTCATGTGGTCAATAAACGGTTAAAACCGTTCCAAAATATATAGGTATAGAAGAGATATGGCGAGATAGGCTAAGGATAGGGACAGAGTGTTGGAGCTCACTACAGGCCGGGCGTGCTGTCCCTCCCCCCGGCAGTGTCCCCCTCCCCGCCCGGTCTCCCCTCCCCGTACACTGTAACCCTCCACTCCCCACAGCACGGCACACGTCGGGACGTGATCTCACACTGTGGTCAGGGGGGGAAAACAGCACCCTTTGGGCCTATTGGGAATTAGAGGAACTAATGGTTCCCTGTGCCTTCTGTGGCATGGCACAGGTGAACAAGGAGCTTTGCTAACAGCCCTGTCATGCCACCTTGTGGAGACAATAGAAACTAGTTTGTTATATGAATGTACTGGAATTCACACATCACACTGGTAGTTATAATATCATAATTTTCACCTATAAACCTTCTGTCTCCCTCGGGTCTCCCTCACTTTTATATGACATCATATATCAGTCTGTCCATTGCTAATATTAGATTTGATAGAGATTCACTGAATAGTGTGTAGGACCTTCTCAAAGTTAGCTAACTGTGGGCTTTCAGAAGACCAATTTCCAAATGAGATTCCTGTATATCCCTGCATGTTTATCTGTTTAAAGTGTATCAGACACATAGGGGATAGTTAACTCAATGTCCCTCTATAGACTAGATGATTGTCAGATGTGGGGTTGTTACTGTGTGATGAAATATACATGTATTGATGTAAAAGTATTTAGGTCCACAATACCAATTTTAGTTCACATGTTTCTCACCCCATGTCCTCACACTGGAAACCCCCCCTGCACTGTGGTGTAGGCTACCTGAGCACCCCCCCCCCCCCCCCCCACCATCACCACCTCACCACCACACACACCACACACCCTGCATGCTGTATGCCATACAGTGTGGGGCCTACTTACTGCTATCTACGGTCACAGTACAATGCCCCAACACAGGCAGCATAATGCGACACTTAGAGAATACATGGCATATATCTAGCATACTGTTATATCTAATAACACTGGAAATATGAATTATGTTTAATAGAGGCCACTAAAACAAAATAGAAAAGTGTTTCTTATCACCAAGCACAGAATATGACGAAGGAGCTATATGAACAATAAATGGGCAATCTAGACATTTGACACACCCTTTAGTCACAAAGGTTTTTAATTTGTAACCAGATATGCTAATATTTCATCAAATGTTATCATCACATTTTTCATAAAATGTTCTTGAAGTTAATTAATCATTTCCAAAATATGATATGTATTGAGTGGCCTAATGAAAGTGAAAGTAATGACACGTTAATAAGACATGCCCCAGTGGACGCTTTACAATGGCGTACAGGTGTACAGTGACTGCATCACAACGACTACATACTACACTGTTAGAAGTATGTAGTGTTACTGTGTTAAAGGAAGTATTTCTGGTTTGCAGTATCACATACTGTATCATATAATGTATGGCTACAAACTCACCTACTGTAAACCACAATCTGGAGATCATGGGCTGAAGTCCCATGTTGGTACAATTGGTACTACTCACAGAGAAAAGAAACAGAGTCAAAAGGGAGTCCAGGTTGCCGCCAGAATGACTCCCCTCTCTTGGAGAGTCCAGGTCAATTAAGGGAGCCTAGGTGACTCCCTGAGTGACCTAAGGGAGTCACATAGCTGCCAGGCTCACCTAAATGAGTCGCATAAGGACCCCCGGGGGGGGGGGAGGTACTTGATTTTTTTCTGATAGGGGTGTGCGGCTGGACCATTGACAACCCTTACCCTTGCTAGGGAGATTTTGTTTCAAAAACCTACCCTTTCTAGGGCATTTTCGGCTGAAAAGTCTTTGTTTCGAAGAGGAAAAACACTAGATGTATCATGGATCAGTAATTTCACCGAGAAATTTTTACCCGTGTCCGCAAAATTTCGGAAAAAAATGGGCAAAAATGGGAGATCTTGGTGAAAATCGGGTCATTTTGTAGGAAAAGTGACCCTTGCCAGGGAGATTTTGTTGAAACTAGACCCTTGTTAGGGACATTTTTCTCTGAAACAGGACCCTTGCTAGGGAGATTTTGTTGAAAAAGTACCCTTGCCAGTGCCCCCCCGGGATAAGGACCTGGGCTCCCCTAAAGAGGGGAGTCATTCTGAAGCGACCTGGACTCCCTTTTGACTCTGTTTCTTTTCTCTGTGCTGTTAAGATGTGCATACCAGTACATGAAAAACATCTAAATCATACAAATGTATACCCAAATATTCACTAGCTAACTCAATTACGGAAGCCGATGTGTGCCACACTAGATATGTACTATGCCTTGTACTGCAGTGTGCAATATATGTCCTGCTATAGTAGGGATACATACTGCATGCATGCGTATTATCAAGGAGTAACTGGGAACAATCCCTCTGCCTGTCTGTCAATTTATGAATTGTAGTTTGTGACAAGTATCTCTTGCTGGGCATTAACTTGGGCCGCATCAGCCTTTATGCACAGCATGTATGCTGACTGAACGTTTCATTCCAGTTTGGCATTATGATGAATGACATTGCATTGGTGCATCATGCAACTCTTTCAGAAGTGTATCAAGTTCATATGATCTACATGATGCATGGCGAGTTACTCACCATAATTGCAATCAGTATTGGTTATTAAGGTGTTATACATGTACTTAAAGGGTTAGAGATGACGGTGTCACCTAGAGACCAAAGACGGTGGCGGATGGCGGACAGACATTGACTACTTTCCCACGCTCCCTTTAAGGACGGTATAGTGCTTTAATACATATTTTGCCTTCATGATACTGACAGAAGGAAAATAACAATTACACCTTTCTATCAGAATGAAGCCCTGGTGAATAACTGCTGCAACTATTATCCTGCAGACTCTGTGAACTTGATAAACTCCCTAAGTGGTAGCACGATGCACAAATACAATACCATACATTTTGATGACGAATCAGCATGGAACCTCAATGTACCATGTTGCACTTAAAGGGTTGGTTTTAACCAATGTTGGTGCCAAGAATCATATTATCTTACAGACTTGCTGAAGTCCTATCTCACAGAGAAAAATAATGAGAGATCGAGAGACAAAGAGAGATAGGGAGGCAGCAACAGTGGGACAGAAACAGATTGACAGAGACCTCCCTCCCTGGGCACTAGCGCACCACTTCTCTTTACTTTCATGCCTCTACGGTGAATAAACGTCTATCACAAACTGGCCATAAAGAAATTGACAGACAGACAGTGTGTATTTCCCCAGTCCTCCCTTGATAAGGCATACACATGTAGTATGTATACCTATTATTAGCGAGGAGGTCTCAGCCCTACCTTTATACCATGTACACCTGGCTACTACTCTACCAGCTGGGTCGACGTAGCTTGTAGTTATGCAGTTTCAAAATTTTCAGATCTGAATAAAAAGCGTACTATACCACTTAAGTGTCCCATTTTCATGTCAAATTATGTACATGTGTCACCTTTTCCCTTTCCCTGTTCTATTCTGCTGAAAAAAAAAAGAGGCAAAGATATAGCATTTTTTGATTTTTACCACCAGAATTTGCCCAAACCCTCGTACGACCAGAAGTGAATATCATTTTCTTTCATAAAAAAATCACCTTAGTGATATGCATATCTCTATCACATATGTAGTAACATCAGCTAAACAGATCATAGTATCCCAATTTCTATTCTGTATTGCGCAAAATACTTCATAACATGTCATTCTAGCCCTGCAAACATGGGTTACGCGTCACTACCATTTTGTCAAATTCCACCGACATTTTGCTTCGGGACGAGCAGTAGCCACATACTTGCAAGTCCGTTTCCAGACAAAATAGGCCCAGGGGAGGGGTTAGGATACCTTGTGACAATATGATATTACATTTCTACATTGTGTGGGCCATATAAGAAGGAAATTTGTCAGGTTTCAGCTGAAATATGATCAACTTTGTCTCCCTTCACGAGGACGATAAAATAAAAATGCCCGGCACCATTGCTTTGAGCAGATGATAAAAGGGAGAAGGAATGGCTCAGAAATCCTAACCTACCGTCCATCCATGAAAAATATCCGTGTACATGTAACAAAGAAACACTATTTTATATCATTTGCCATCAGTTATCTCTCAACATGCTTTTAGATAGCACGATCACAGCAGATTAGATTTGCACCCATTCTACCACAGCCATTGCTATCCAACATGGCCGCATCTATCCCATAATCAGTGCTTCCAGAATCTCCCACCAGGTGGCAGCATGTACGCGCGGCGCACTGCTGCTGACGCCTTTAGGCCTGGAAATCTTTCAGCACCCCCCCGCCCCCACCCTGCACATCTGCACAAAAGACAAGTTGAATCGTCAAGTTTTGATGTTGAATCGCTGATAAAACAGAAAGGAAAAGTTAAATCGTCAAGTTTGATGTTAAATCGCCGACTTTTGATGTTAAATCGCCGATTTTCTGCTATTATCGCTCACCGCAGTTTGCCAGTTCCGGTTTGGGAACTCGCCAAAATACCCCCCCCCCCCCACACACACACATGTCTGCTAATGGTACCTCAGTGTTAAATATATGGTGAATGTCGTCTGCTATTTCTCATGCCGCTCTCTGCTACTTACCAGGCCACCACAAGCCTCACACATACCGCTTTTGTCAATAGAAAGTCAAATGAATTATCTAATTTGAGTACAGTACGTTATTTCTCATTTCTGACAGCAGAATCGTAATGGCCAGAAGAAGCTACCCTAATTTCATATATTGGAAGTCATATATAATCGAATTCCAGGTGGTGGCTGTAGGTGAGCAGGTGGCTGTGGGAAAGCAGGTGGCTGTGGGCGAGCAGGTGGCTGTGGGGGTCAGCGCCCGGCAGCGCGTAACCGCTGTTTTACGTCTCGGCCGAAAAAGCGAGTCGATCGGAGCGTCAGCAGCGACACCATCTTCGTTGCAGCTTCGTTTCTGGTTCGACGTGTCGGGTTGGCCGGGGGGCGGCGTGAGCTGCAGATGATTTTGCCTCCGAAACTGATTTTGCCCCCAAAACCGATTTTAAGCCCCAAAACGATTTTGACCCAAAAACGATTTTGAAGTTCTCCTACCCTTCCGAAAATCGGGCCGATCGGAGCGTAAACAGCGAAGATATTCGCAATTTTCGTTTTGTCGGATTATATTGGTACCTATGTGTTCTCCGTCTATCCCGTTCTCCGTTTCTCCCTTTCTCCGTTTCTCCCGTTCTCCATTTATCCCGTTCTCCGTTCATCCCGTTCTCCGTTTATCCCGTTCTCCGTTTATCCCGTTCTCCGTTTATCCCGTTCTCCCTTTCCCCGTTTATCCCGTTATCTGTTTATCGTTTATCCCATTATCTGTTTGTCGTTTATCCCGTTCACCGTTTATCCCGTTCTCTGTTTATCCCGTTCTCTGTTTATCGCATTCTCCTTTTATCCCGTTCTCCCTTTATCCCGTTCTCCCGTTTTCCCCCGTTCTCCTTTTATCCCGTTCTCCCTTTCTCCCATTCTCCCATTCTCCCATTATCTGTTTCTTCTGCTCTCTGTTTCTCCCGTTTTCCGCCGTTCTCCTTTTATCCCGTTCTCCATTTATCCCGTTCTCCGTTTATCCCCATCTCTGTTTATATCCCGTTCTCCGTTTATCCCGTTCTCCCTTTATCCCATTCTCCCTTTATCACGTTCTCCCTTTATCCCGTTCTCCCTTTATCCTGTTCTCAGTTCATCCCGTTCTCCGTTCATCTCGTTCTCAGTTCATCCCGTTCTCCGTTTGTCTTGTTCTCCCTTTATCCCGTTCTCCATTTATCCCGTTCTCCCTTCCCTATTCTCCCGTTCTTTCTTTATCCCGTTCAGCCTTTCTCCGTTTCTCCCCGTTCTCCCTTTATCCCGTTCTCCGTTTATCCCGTTTTCCATTTATCCCGTTCTCCGTTTACCCTGTTCTCCGTTTATCCCGTTCTCCGTTTATCCCGTTCTCCGTTTATCCCGTTCTCCGTTTATCCCGTTCTCCGTTTATCCCGTTCTCCGTTTATCCCCATCTCTGTTTGTATCCCGTTCTCCGTTTATCCCGTTATCTGTTTATCGTTTATCCCATTATCTGTTTGTCGTTTATCCCGTTCACCGTTTATCCCGTTCTCTGTTTATCCCGTTCTCTGTTTATCGCATTCTCCTTTTATCCCGTTCTCCCTTTATCCCGTTCTCCCGTTTTCCCCCGTTCTCCTTTTATCCCGTTCTCCCTTTCTCCCATTCTCCCATTATCCCATTATCTGTTTCTTCCGCTCTCTGTTTCTCCCGTTTTCCGCCGTTCTCCTTTTATCCCGTTCTCCATTTATCCCGTTCTCCGTTTATCCCCATCTCTGTTTATATCCCGTTCTCCGTTTATCCCGTTCTCCCTTTATCCCATTCTCCGTTTATCCCGTTCTCCCTTTATCCCGTTCTCCCTTTATCCTGTTCTCAGTTCATCCCGTTCTCCGTTCGCCTCGTTCTCAGTTCATCCCGTTCTCCGTTTGTCTCGTTCTCCCTTTATCCCGTTTATCCCGTTCTCCCTTCCCCATTCTCCCGTTCTTTCTTTATCCCGTTCAGCCTTTCTCCGTTTCTCCCCGTTCTCCCTTTATCCCGTTCTCCGTTTATCCCGTTTTCCATTTATCCCGTTTTCCGTTTACCCCGTTCTCCGTTTATCCCGTTCTCCGTTTATCCCGTTCTCCGTTTATCTCGTTCTCCGTTTATCCTGTTCTCCATTTATCCTGTTCTCCATTTATCCCTTCTCTGTTTTTCTCCGTTTATCCCTATCTCCATTTATCCCATTCTCTGTTCATCCCGTTCTCTGTTTTTCTCGGTTTATCACGTTCTCCCTCTATCCTGCTCTCCCTTTATCCCATTCTTCGCTCATCCCGTTCTCTGTTTATCCCGTTTTCTGTTTTTCTCCATTTATCCCTGTTCTCCCTTCATCCTGTTCTCCCTTCATCCAGTTCTCCCTTCATCCAGTTCTCCCTTTATCCCGTTCTCCATTTATGGCCCATGCCTGACACAGGGATAGCCACATTTGTTTACAAATGACGCATGTCCTTACGTCCTTCTCGTTTATCAACAGGGGGGGTGGTGGATTTGGGGGGGGTAAAAAATTTGGACCCCTTGACCGAGGGGGGGGGGTAAAAAATATAGACCCCCTTTTTGGTGGGGGGGGGGTAAAAAAAATTCAACCTGTTTTGAGGGAAAAAAACCTGCGCATTACTATTCTACAAAGGGGTGCGAACGTGCACAATTTTCGGCCTGCCGGGGGGGGGGGGTAAAAAAATGTTGACCCCTGTAGGGGGGGTAAAAAAAATGAGCACTCCCTAATTTGATCCTTTTGAAGTGGCACATTGGTACTTTGGTGTTTGGTGGACCCCCCCCCCCCTTTTTCAAATTCCTGGGAGCATCTGTAAGACCTCCGAGCATTTTTTGTCTATCATGGCAAATTTTTCAACATAAGCACACAAAACTACCTTGCTACCTTGTTTTAGGAGATTTGCATGTTTCAGTGAGCGACATGGTGCATGTCTAGTGTGTGGCACATCTCGGCTTCCGTACTCAATACAATGTATCAGTGGAAATGCATATCCAATCGGTTAAAGAAATATAGAAAGAATGTATTTCCTATTATGCCAAGGTGAAACTCGAACCCACGACCTAGTAGGTGAGTGCAGCTGAACAGTATGTCATACTGGAATTGTAACCAAAAAGTAGTTCCTGTTATGCTGTAAATCTACTATGCAGCTACACTAACTTCTGACAGGGGAAGGCACTGCCTCAGATTTGAATCCCATGTGTGAACATGATTTCAAGGGAAAATGTCAATTTTTGGGCCCTGGGCACGGACCCCCGAGGGCCCTTGAATAGGGCTGTCTTGGAGGGCAAGGGGTTCATTTAAGACCATTTGATCGTTTATAAAGTATATTTTGCCCCTTTTTGCTATCATATTCTTCGATCAATCATGATTATGTCATTTTTTCCATGGTACCTCGTGAAATGGGTTTATTCTTATGGTCACCCATGGTTAGGATATGGCATTTTTCTGAATTTCCTGTGATTTCTAGCTTCGCCTCATTGTTTTGATCATCATCACCACCCTTTAAATGCCATTGGCTATAAAGCAACCTAGGAAACCAACCAACCAGACAACTCAGTGGAACGACACCGAAAGTTGATATTTTATCCTAAGATGCAAAGTGATTAATCGACAAAACTATTTTAATAGTAAATGTGAATATCCTTCTGCTCATTGTGTGATGTCTCAGAATAATGTGGTCATTTGTTGATAGACATTTTTTTTAAATATAAAATTAGAATACTTCTATTTTCCAAAATTCCATATTTAGCTCGGGACCCCCTAATTTGCTTTCCAGTTTCCGTTTTGATTTAGGATACCCCTTGAAAAAGATAAGGAGGAATACTGATGATTCTGAATCAATGGGATTGACCCAACTTCTCAAAAGCCACAGACAAGGTGTGCATCAACGTGTTTCTTGGTGACTTCTGCGTGCTGACACCTGGTGAGAGATACGTGTACTGCAGAGTAGATACTGATTTGAGACCTCACCACTAGGATGGACTCCTTCTCCATTGCATACATAGTAGTGGGGTTCCTTAGCTCCAAATAGTTATGTGGATGATCGTTCATTTTGTGATAGAAGGGTAAAATTTGGTCCCAACATACTTTGTAGGGTACTTTTTTATTTCAGGATGAGAGGCACCTGGAATTTTGAATTATTAGGTCCCTTTTGACCATCTAAAACTAGGTCACAATGAAAAGCTCTGAATTCTATATCAATTTTTAAAGCGGACTAAGGTAGGTTGAGGATTTTTCCTGGCCAAACAATTAGGCAATTTTCTAGAAAAAGAAATTTAGCCAATCGGTAAAAAACATTGGTCAGGAAAAATCCTCAACCGAGCCCCCCTGAGTCTAACCAAAAGCTCCATTCCAAACTGACCAGAAAAACAAAAACATTCCCTACCTGGAGAAAGTAGCCATATCATGGTCTACCCAGGAGCAACCTGGTAGAATAGAGTCATGAGAGAAAAAAATAGTTTGGTAAACCAAACTTGGTCACAGAGGAACAAGATTTTGTTTGATACAAAATTAAAATTCCTGTATAAAAATAATAAAATACCCCCTTAGATTATACCTGATGAGTCCCCTAGAGGGCCGAAACATACCTAGATACTAAACTGTGTGAGGCCATATCATTGGCATGACTACAAAACACCATTGGCCAATCACAGGATTGGACCTGCCACTATTCCAAATTTCTCAAAAATAAATAGAGTAAATCTATTTATGTAAGAGTTTCATCTGAAAACTCACAAACTTTATGAAAATAAATAAATGAAATGAATAATGAAATTAAGTATAAATATCTGCTTGGAGAGCCAGACCAGCATCCCAGCAGCCAATGAAATCACTCAGATTGGATCATATGACCAGCACCAGAAAAAGAGAGGGAATTTCAAACCTACCTCGGTCAGATTGGTATGTAGTGTTGGGAGGTAAACACGCCACATCCACCACACATCCACCACACAAATATGCAAATTATGCAAATGACATTGAAGAAGCTCGGTATATTATGCATAGGGCTTCATTCTATCTGAAGATTGAATGTATTCAAAATAGGAGAATCTGCTTTAAAAAGCAAAATAGATATCAGGGCTTTTAAATTTGACCTAGATTCAGATGGTCCAAAGTGACTTAATATTCGAAATGCCAGGTCCTCCAATTTCCCCCTCAAAATGCACCAATGAAATAGTGTTACAATGTAATGTTGCCTTGATGGTATGCATTTAAACTAACTTTAAACTTATGATCTAGACTTGGAGCATGAATATGATAATTATGCAAATGAGGTTAAAGTAGGTTAATATGTTTGTATTAGACAATTTGAGGACTTAGGGCACATATATAGACAAAGGTCCACGAGTTTTAGTCTATTGACTTGGTTATCTCACGAGTTGACCAAGGGGCCGTATTTCACAAGGCCGCAGGCCGAGTGAAATGCGGCCCCTTGGATGATATATATATATATATATATATATATATACATATATATATATATATATATATATATATATATATATATATATATATATATATATATATATATATATAGGGCTGCATTCAAATTGAGGATTCAACGTAATCAACCTAGGAGAGTGCAATATAGATTTTAGATCCTTTAAATATGACCTAGATTTAGACAGTCCAAGGTGACCTAACGATTCAAAATCCCAGGTGCCTCTCATTTTTTGCCAAAGAGGTATTTATCAAGGTATATGTTGACTAGCTTTTGTGTCTTTTTGATAAACTAAACTTGTGATACCGATTTGGAGCTCAAGAATGTGAATTATGCAAATGAGATTGAAATAGGTTAGTATATCTATATTAGATGAGTGGAGCACTTAGAGCCTCTATGGGACTGTGTTCTGATTGGAAAGTTGATGTCATTTGGCTGAGGATGGTCCATTTTAAAAAAACAATGGAAAATTTACAGATTTTTAAATGGCCCTCCCATCTTGATATGAAAGCGTACCATACAAAGTATGCCTGGGCCAAATCATATGCTTCTATTACAAAATGAACGATCATATTGCTAAGGAACCCCACTATAGACATGCCAGGCCTGTCAGAACGGGGCAAGGGGCTACGGGGCCATGGTTGTAGATATCGTGGATGGGGGCAAAGTATCTTTTGGACCCCTCCCCCCAAAAAAATAGAATAAAAAAATTAAAAATTTGGAAATGATAATGAATAATATTTATCCCTGTAGAAGCCAATTCATACTTACCTAATGAACTCTATATCTTAAACATGAATTGGCCTTAAAGTTCATAAAATTGTATCAATATTTTCAAAAGTGTCATTGGGACCAATGACTTCACACTCCCACCGATTCGCTTACCAATCTTGGAATCAATTCGGCTTTGGCTCTTCCAAAATCAAGTTGCTTCCAACACCCCTGCACAACATGTGTTGCAATACCTGCTTAGAAAAAATCGTTGTTGTTAAAACTCAGATATTTTAAAGAAAAAGAAAAATTGTTTTGTGGAAAAAATACCCATGACCCACCCCTCCCCACAGCATGAATGAAGCGAAAATATGTACTGAGTGAATATTACCCGGAGAATGTGATTATGTTTACAGACGTTTTAATCACGTTGGGCCTCAAGTGGAATTAGGTCCTATATTCATCGGACCTATATATAAACAATATTATTCTGTAGTCCAGTTCATATAACCTCAAATTGGCATGTAATCCCGGGCATGCGATCAGCTAGATATGGCTTTTATTATGCGGCTTTCAGTGTGAGAGGTATTGCTGTGGTGGTTTCAATTTAACACCACTGCACACAGCGACAAGAGTCGGATCATATCTGTTATCTACACATTCCTTCAGGTAGGTGAATACCACAGCTAACACAGAATACGTTATTTTACGTCAAAATCCGTTTTTCACGTTATATATAGCATTTTGCCATATTAATAAAGGGCCAAAGAGAAAAGCTATACTGGGACTTGTATAGGTTGATAACATAGCAAGACATGTTTTGTTATTATCTTCCAATGATCATAAGCTTTCCATTGCAGATATTTCAGTCACATCATGCTATAAAAAGTGAATTTAAAAATACCTGCCTTTGTACCCTAAACCAACAGCCCCACACTGAAAACCCAGCTGTATGGGAAGGTCGTCACTGCAGACGGCTTTAGGGTCGTCATGCATTGATGACGACCCAAGGTAATCATATTGACGACCCAAACTTATCATATTTCAGCCACCAGGTGGCCCTACTATACACTAATGCATTCTCTGTGAATCATTATGATCAATTTCTATGTTAATATCACTTACAAACCCTAAATGCCTCCTAAGTAACGTGGAGGATATTAAGTATCTTTAAATAAGATTTTACCATTGTCAAATTTAAAAGGTTTAGTCATAATTCAGACAGGAATTACTGTATTTAACTAATAAACACCTCTATTGTGTAAGTAGTATAGTATGTATCGGAACGGGACTATAGTTAAGTACTGTTTATTACTCAATCGACCTGCAGCCAATCAGAGGCCTCCCTTTTGGCGGGAAATTCAAAAGCAGCCAATGAGAGGCCTCCCTTTTGGCGGGAAATTCAAATAGGTCACGTGACCGGAAGTGACCTACTTCCGGTCACGTGACCTTTGGGCGGGAAATTCAAATAGGTCACGTGACCGGAAGTGACCTACTTAAGAGGGTCACGTGACCACCATGTTGGCGGGAAATTCAAATAGGTCACGTGACGGGAAGTGACCTACTTAAGGGGGTCACGTGACTACTAGGTTGGCTTTCAAAATAAGTCACTTGAGATTTTGATGGATAAATAAATTTAAAAAAAGAAAAAAAAAGCAAGCTGAAAAAGCTTGCTAAAAAATAATTTAAAAATACGGCTCTTTTTTTCTAGGAGGGGGGGAGAGGGGCACTCTGGGGGGCACTCTTTAAGATGCATGGGGGGGGAGGGGGGGAGGGGGGGAGGGGCAGGGTTTTTTAAGAGTGAGACTCGCTTCTCTGCCCTCTCTAAAAGAGAGGGCAGAGAGGCGAGTCTACTTACAATGAAAGGTATCATGATCGCGTTTATGATGATGTGCATCATGATGTGACTATCTTACAACCCTATGAGAAATAAGCAAGACATGGGCGTACTTACACGGGCTATTTGTAAACTAATGAATGTGACTTCTTCGTTAAAATCAGTATCTACAACTCTTTTAAGCCTAAGGCTTTTTCTTGAGTTTATTCTTTTGTTCAATTTCGGGCCCACCTCAAAAGAGGAATAGGCCCTCTGTAGCACTTGTCGCTTGCTCATCAATCAGAGCCGGGGTGTAGAAGGCCCCTGCCCTGTCGGGTACGTTCTCCCTCTGGTACGTTTTTGGTTAGTTTGGAGCTCTCAGTCGACTGTCTTATCCACCTTAAAAAAACCAGACTTTCGGTGTCTTATGATAAAACTGGTGCCTTATACTAAGCGCTGGATTACTTTCTCATTTTTTAGTGTTCTATCCGATGCTTATTTAATTTTTGCACTGATAAAAACGGTTAGCTTGTACAAACACGCGGTCTATTTAAGTGTTAAGTGTAGAAAATGAACAGAACAGTGCACAGAAAATAGAGCTACCGACTACATTTCGCCCAGTCACTCAGCGGAGAACAAAAGAACTACTGACGTAGTGTACCCGCTATTCCGACAGTTGGCGCCACCGTTATACTTTTCCCGCGTGCGACATGAAGCCCTGGGGCGGGTACTGGCTGTTTTGGTTGTAGGTACCGAAACATAAAAAACTACAGCCAGCCCAATGTCATGGTGAGACAGCTCTCTTATTTTTACCTTGAGTAGCGTCCGTAGGGCCTATGACAAAACCTAGTCCCGTACACTGAGCAGCTTGAGGTCTGAAGGCTCATACAGAAAAATGTGTGGGTGTGTGGGTGTGTGGGTGTGTGGGTTGCTTTACGCCTTAGTTAACAGCTATGGTCATTTCAAGAGCGGTGATGGTGATCGAATCTATTGACCCTTTTACCGAGACAAGGGTTCTTTTACATCCCACACTACATAGCAGAGAGACGTCTAGCAGCCCCTAGAGGCCCCGCAGGGGGCTCGAGAGGTGCCGTGGAGAAGAGCAGATATCCACGAGAGGCCACGCCAACAACCAAATTCTATCTTTATCCCGCGAGAAAAGGAGATAAGGGTCAAGGTTATGAACTATCAAAAGATTTTAGAGTAAATTAAGTTATGAGATATTAATATAATGTACATATCTAGGGCCCGATATAGGGCCTCTGCAGATCCCCCTTCAGGGCCCCGATCCATGAGGCCTTAGAAACGGAGCTGGGTCATGTAACCAAGGGAGATCAGCAGTTGTTGATGTCGGCGCTGCCGATAACGCTGGTAAATGACCGTTTTACTCATGTTTAGAGTCAGAATAGCTTGAGTATTACTTGAATATCGAAGAGTAGAGGTCAAATTACCCCAGACAAGGTGTTTCCATCTAGAAATTCTCGACAGTATTTCCGAAAATTGCAAATATTGGTCCCAGCCCCACGGGGCCCCATACCGAGTATTAAAAGTTTGAGATGCAACTTTCATTCATGCTGTTGACCAATCAGGGGGCTCTGTTTTTACGACCTTGACTACATAGTAAAAGTGATTGACAACGTCAGATATCACTTGACGACGTCAAATATCGATCTGATATTTGATCCCTTGATATTTGATTCAAAACCCACATCGAGTGGGATAAAGCCTTTTATCATCTTTTGATTGTGAGGCATACACTTTTCTTACACACAACAGCTGTCATCTATCAAGGGGCTCTGGATAGGGGGTCCCCATGTCGAATGTCGATCTTAGAAAATGACCATGTCACATGACAATGTCACTTAATAATGTTCATATCCCATGTCGATTTTAAGAAATGTTCATGTCACCTGTCACTATGATTTTTTGGGCCTCATGTCACTTGTCATTAGACCTCATGTCGTTTGTCGATTATAAGAAATGGTCATGTCACCATATCGAATTTAGCGGTCCACATCCATTATCAAGTGTCAGGGCATGTTGGCTGCTTGAACACGTAGTCTGTCATCACCCTTGTTTCTGTGCCTTATCTAAACAGGCAATTAGTGGCCGCTAGCCGAGAGTACCTCCCTGGTCGCCTCTCCCGAATCTGCTAGACGTCTCACTGATAGGAGTGTGTGGGTGTGTGGGTCTGTGTGTGTCTGTTCGGTCTGTGTGTGCACGCGTCTTGCGGACCACTGTTAAGCCTGTGGTTGGAGAGCGCGACATAGCCGCTTGCTACACTCTCTAAACAGAGGTCCGCAAGACTAGGCCGGATCGCGCTCTTGCTTAAAGGTGCACCTCAACTCAGTGCGCCTTTAACAGCCGCCCCAAATAGGTGAAGTTCTTGACGCGGCACAGCGCCTCCCACCAGTAGCCAATCAGCGCGCCGAACGCCGGACACACCTCCACCGTGTGAGCCTCTAAGTAGGTCACACGAATCATACTAAGATGCCGATCTCTTCTGTCGGTTCGTCGCGGTGGCCGTGAGTGATCGCACGGTCGCCAAGATTCACTGCCTTGATTGGCAGAGGGGGGGGCTGATTACCCCCCGTCGGATGAATTGCGGCGAAACCATAATCAATTTTTCGCTGTTTTAGATAAAAGAGATCCAGAGCTATCCGCTCGTCCAAGAATTATTTTTCTATCAGCCCGGGATCACCCTCAAATTAAGGCCTAAAGTCCAAAAACCCAAAATTTTTTCCCTATGGGATTTCAGTGTCTAAGCGTTTTTTGCAGCCCCAAGGAGCAGCTCACGGGCTCGAACCCTGTAAACGCTTTGACGCGCTTTCGTCGCCTTAGGCGACGTAGACCTACCCTATTTTTTTTTGGACCATGTTACCTGAACACGGATTATTTTTTTGTTTAGCCCAATGAGCTCACAGCTAGACTAGATACCTCATGTTTTGGATTGGAGAAATCAGCAGAGCAATAAAAAGCGCGGTGAGGCTAGTGTGGCCCCTGTGAGTTGTAAAATTGGTGCTAAATGTGGTAACCAGGCGGATGCTGAGTTCATTGATATTGTCCGTTAATGATACTTAAGGTGGGTGTTGTCTAAAGTTTTAATTGATATTACCAATGTGGCCAATAATGACTTCACAGTTGGGGCCCTCGCCCGCAGGTCCCAGATTCAGGGTATTCTTTGTTTATTGTGTGGCCCCTAAAGAGGGGCCGACTAACTCTTTAGAGTTAGTTAGATGCTGCCACTGTGCTATGCAACAGCAGCTATTAATTACGCTTCATGTTGGGCGGCATGGATCACTTGATGGGTGATACCTCAAAGCTCAAACACGGCAGAGCCGTGTGTGGCATGCGAGGACCAGTGGGTCAGGGGTGATCCGTTGCAAACAGAATGCTGATCCGTGTGAGGTTCTGACTTTCTATAGTTTTTTATAAAGCCTTAGATATGGTGTGGTATTTTTCATCTCGCTATAGTTTAGTTGGTATTTAAGGAAACCGCCTCATTTCTATCAGAAATACACAATATTGAATTGTTTTTTATATTTTAATATATTAGAAGCGCGCTTTGTTGCCTATGTAGCTCATTATGCGTTGAAATGTTCGCGAGCATCGTAGGAATGTACAAAACCCCTATTGTGGCACCATCTGACGAAAGAGCGGAGAACTATACTAGCGCGTTTCGTTATTCACATCTTTTGACAGGGACTTGGTTGGTGGCTTTACGCCCTAATTAACAGCTGAAGTCATTTCAAGGGGGGTGATAGTGATCGAATCTATGGATACCTGAAGGTGGAAAGCACACACCCTACACTTTTACCGAGGCAATGGTGGTGCTGCTCAAAGGGTGTGGCGAGCTAGACTGGAGGATGTAATAACTAAGCAGCAGAAGGACCAAAAAGACAATCTCGTAGTAGTAGGTCTACTTAGATCTTGAGTAGCCGCCCTTGTGGCTATAATTACCTAGACTAGTTGGCTCTGCCAGCCTGGTCAAGTGAAAATTGGTAAGGAGACTATGAACTAAGCTAACATCTCATAAGTATTAGTTACCACCCCCTCACACCCGTTTAACAACGGATTCAGGGTCTAATTATGGAGACCCTAGAGTAAGATTAACAATATATCCCAATGTCTGTAGTAGACATTTACGACATGCAACCTGCCCCCTAGAAGGGATAGATCTGACCACAAGTCCGCAAAATGGGACTCCCCCTCTGAGAGTATCAAGGTTTGCGTATAGTCTCTTGCAGGTTAATCTGTTATCTACCCCTTTGTCGACTTCGCCAAAATCCTGGGAGATTCACTTTAAACCTAAGGTCTACCCTTTTTATTCTTTGTTTATTGTGTGGCCCCTAAAGAGGGGCCGCGGTGTTGATTAATTACACCACATGTTAAGCAACATGAGATCAAACCTTCCTCAAAAGCGACAAGGCTCAGAGTCCTGTTGGACGGGAACCCTGTGTGGCATTTCAAGACACCTGGTTGAGTGATCTGTTGCAGATGCCGTTCCGTGAGAAGTTCTGACTTTATATAGCTTTTATATCGCTTTAGATATGGTGTAGTATTTTCAATCTCACTATAGTTTAGTTGATATTTCAAAGAATCTGCCTCATTCTATCAGAAATACACAGCGTTGACATGTTTCTTATATTCAATATATTAGAAGTGTGCTTTGTTGCTTATTATAGGTCATTATGCGTTTAAAATGTTCGCGAGTATCGTGGAAATGTACAAAAACCCTATTGTGGCGTCATCTGACGAAAAGAGCGGAGAACTACACTAGAGCATGTAATGGCCAGACCAGCAGGCGGCAGCAGAGTGGTCAAAAGACAATCTCGTAGTAGTAGGTCTACTTGCATGTTGAGTAGCCACCCTTGTGGTTGTAATTACCTTGACCACAGGTCCGCAATATGGAGCTCCCCCTCTGAGAGTATCAAGGTTTGCGTATAGTCTCCTGCAGTTTAATCTGTTATCTCCTCCTTTGTCGACCTCGCCAAAATCCTGGGAGATTCACTTTAAACCTAAGTCCTACCCTTTTTTATTCTTTGTTTATTGTGTGGCCCCTAAAGAGGGGCCGCGGTGTTGATTAATTACACCACATGTTAAGCAGCATGAGATCAATCCTCCTCAAAAGCGTCAAGGCTCAAAGTCCTGTTGGACGGGAACCCTGTGTTGCTTTCGAGGACGAATGGTTGAGTGATCCTACCGATCCGTCAGAGGTTCTGACTTTATATAGCTTTTATATCGCTTTAGATATGGTGTAGTATTTTCAATCTCACTATAGTTTAGTTGATATTTCAAAGAATCTGCCTCATTCTATCAGAAATACACAACGTTGACATGTTTCTTATATTCAATATATTAGAAGTGTGCTTTGTTGCTTATTATAGGTCATTATGCGTTTAAAATGTTCGCGAGTATCGTGGAAATGTACAAAAACCCTATTGTGGCGTCATCTGACGAAAAGAGCGGAGAACTATACTAGAGCATGTAATCGCCAGACTAGCAGGCGGCGGCAGAGTGGTCAAAAGACAATCTCGTAGTAGTAGGTCTACTTGCATGTTGAGTAGCCGCCCTTGTGGTTGTAATTACCTAGCCTAGTTGACCCTGCCGGCCTGGTCAAGTGAAATTAGTAAGGAGACCACCCATTAACGTGCTCCACAGTCTTTAGACAGTTAAGACTATAGTCAAGACTGGAGAATTTGGCGAGACGCCCCTCTGGGAGGTCATAATCCTCAATGTTAGGTGTTAGCTCATTAACATCAGATACCATATTAACAACCCATTTAAATGTTCATTTTAATAGCAACTCACCCTATTCTGACAAAATCCTATTAGCAGGTAACCTCTGTGTAAACCATACTGCAAACATCTGCTACTTCCAGCGTCTGCCTCGTGACTGATAGTGTACAACAAGACGAAGTGGGCAGAGATTAGAAAAAATGAAGCTCTTTATATAGCCGAGAGAGCAGCTAATCTGGATGTTCTAAGCTTGTTTTCACCTAGAGCTCCAACCCTCTTCCAGAGAGAATCAAATCGCTTTTCACCTGAACCCTTCCACCCCTAATCCATCAGCATGAAAAGAGAATTAACGAGTGTAACGTGCGCTACATGTATATGGGATTATAGCTGGTGAAGAGATAAAGCCGAGTCACCTGTGTATACAAAGACTACAGGGGGTGATTAACGACAGGTGTGACGCGCCAGCCCGTGAACGGATTAAGCCAAAAAAAAATAAAAAGGTATGTTTCAGGTAACATGGGCAGAAAGACTGGAGTCGGTAGGTCGGATTTTTATTTTATTTTATTTTATTTTTTTAACATGAAAGTACTAGCCATCCTCCGTGGAAATTCTAAAAATGACCCAAAAAGTATAAAAATATGAAATTTTCTTCAAACTTGCTTAAAAAAAAAACGTAGGGTCGACCCTGTTTTGCTAGGGTTGGTCGGGTGACCTGAAACAAACCTTTTTTTTTATTTGGCCTTATCTTTCAAGCTGACGCTTAAATTCAACTAGCCAGCCGCCGTCCACACCACTCACTGCGACAAGAGGAGGTGCTGTTGTTTTACACTTGAGTCGCTTACCACATGGTCTCTACCTCACAGACAGACACGCGCCCCCTGTAGCTTTTTTTTTTGTTTTTTTTTCTATACACACGCTAATCTCATAACCCCCTTATCCGTTATACAGGTAACGAGTATTCTCTTTTAAAATAGCTGCCAGTCAGCTTAGCTCTAGAAGCAAGAAGGCGTGTATAGGTGCCTTATAAGTCGGCAGGGGGTAAATACTAGTGAAAAAGGAAGGCAGGTGTGCAGGTAGCTTTTCTAACAGACACGTGTGTGCACTAAGCTGCTTAAGTCTAAACCCTCCCGCAGTAGTCAGGTGGCATGTGAAAACTTACTTAACTGATCTCTTACATTGAGTAGAGTCTCTGTGCTGAGAGAGCCTTTTCAGCCGTTTAAGAGGATTAACTAGGACAGGGTACATAAGGAGTGAAACGCCGAATAGCGGCTACTCAGTCTCGTGCAGCACAAGCAGCAGCATCTAGCAGCGGCTTCAGCAGCAGCTGCACGTGCAGCACAAGCAGCTGGCAGCGACTTCAGCAGCACAAGCAGCACGAGCAGCACAAGCCGTAGCATTTGTCAGCAGCATCCGTGACATCGTCAGCAGCAGCCCCCATGACCTTGTCAGCAGCACAAGCAGCCAGCAGCTGCTGACAGCTGCTTCAGCAGCTGCTGGCAGCTGCTGCACGAGCAGTAGCACAAGCAGTAGCATCTGTCAGCAGCAGCAGCAGCAGCACAAGCAGCCAGCAGCTGCTGCATGAGCAGCACAAGCAGCACAAGCAGCAGCACCGACAGCAGCAGCAGCAGCAGCAGCAGTGTGGACCACTAAAGTCGAGATGAAGCCTAGTGACATTTGACATGAAGCTTGAAAAACACAGTGACAGGTGACATGAGCAATTCTTAAAATCGACATGAGATATGAGCATAATTAAGCGACATCGACATGCGCCATGGCTATTTTTTAAGACAAACATCATATGTCATAGCCTCCTCATCCAAACCTCCACTAGTAGTGCTCTATAAGCGCAAGCTGTAAACCCTCTCCTCCCCTCGTGCACACAGGCGAATTATCAGAGTCAGCCAATGGTGTCAATACCCCTCTCATACAAGGGTCGGGCGCTGCTGGACTATAATAGATGAGTCAAGGACCGTTCTACTGAGGGTCAGGCAGGCTAAGTCGGACATTCAATGACAGGTAGGTCTTTGACAACCTTGCTTGAAAGTCTGGACAGCATTGACAGACTGGGGCATAAGGATCTCGCATGGTCAGACTTTCAAGCAAGTTTTGCTAAAGTCGCGTTATTGAATGTCCGACCTAGCCTGACCCACAGTAGAACGGTCCTTGACCCGTCTATTATAGTCCAGCAGTGCCCGACCCTTGGCTGAGAGCAGTTTAAGCGCCATTGGGTGTCTCTGATATTTGCCTCTGTGTAAGATGAGAAAAAAAGTCTGTTGAAAGACTATATTTCAAGCCAGAAAACTGTAATTAGCTTTCCAAGTTGTTTATTTAACAATATCTTAGCCTAGCAAGCAGCTGTCAGATGTCATCTAAGAAAAAAAATGTGAGCTGTTAATAGATTCAAGAGAAATTAGTTTACAAATAGCCCGTGTAAGTACGCCCATGTCTTGCTTATTTCTCATAGGGTTGTAAGATAGTCACATCATGATGCACATCATCATAAACGCGATCATGATACCTTTCATTGTAAGTAGACTCGCCTCTCTGCCCTCTCTTTTAGAGAGGGCAGAGAAGCGAGTCTCACTCTTAAAAAACCCTGCCCCTCCCCCCCTCCCCCCCTCCCCCCCCATGCATCTTAAAGAGTGCCCCCCAGAGTGCCCCTCTCCCCCCCTCCTAGAAAAAAAGAGCCGTATTTTTAAATTATTTTTTAGCAAGCTTTTTCAGCTTGCTTTTTTTTTCTTTTTTTAAATTTATTTATCCATCAAAATCTCAAGTGACTTATTTTGAAAGCCAACCTAGTAGTCACGTGACCCCCTTAAGTAGGTCACTTCCCGTCACGTGACCTATTTGAATTTCCCGCCAACATGGTGGTCACGTGACCCTCTTAAGTAGGTCACTTCCGGTCACGTGACCTATTTGAATTTCCCGCCCAAAGGTCACGTGACCGGAAGTAGGTCACTTCCGGTCACGTGACCTATTTGAATTTCCCGCCAAAAAGGAGGCCTCTCATTGGCTGCTTTTGAATTTCCCGCCAAAAGGGAGGCCTCTGATTGGCTGCAGGTCGATTGAGTAATAAACAGTACTTAACTATAGTCCCGTTCCGATACATACTATACTACTTGTGTATTGAGGTATAGTACAAAGCAATAGCAACTACCCTCATCAATATTGCATACATAAACCTCCACATGTCTTCTAGGTGGATGCTCTCAACAAGGATTTATGATGGGGGAAGGGGCGAATCATAAAATAATTTTTGAAGAACATAGAAAACTATTATATCATTATACATCCATAACCTAATCAAAAGTGATTACTTCGGGTCGTCAACCTGATTACAGATTCTTCTCTAATTGGGTCAAAAATGTGATCAATATGATGACCTTGGGTCGTCATTTATGACGACCTTAGTGACGACCCCAGCATGGTGAGTGCCCCAAGGTCGTCATCAGTGATCACCTTTGAGCCCTATTGGGTTTTCAGTGCAGGGAACCTTCAATTCAGATAATCCTCAGAAATATTCCTCTGATGAATGGTATAGCCCCTTCCCTTTGGACTTTGGAGAAACCCCACAACCTTTCCAGACATCTTAGAGGGCACTAAATTCAATAAAAACATACCCTTTTACTGGTGTCCAACCTACGATCTAGATAATTAGACATTGCCCCTAGCTTATCTCGAAAATCTCTGCGATTTCAATTCATCTCAAGGTGAAGGGGGGTCACTTCTGATTTATTTTGGGGTGGAAATCGTATGAAATATATTCAAATATGTACTAAAAGGCTCCCAATTCGCAATAACTCCAATTCACAGGGATTTTATGCCATAAATCGCCTTGTGGGCGTTGGCCTTGAACAACCAGTTGTTTAAATTAGATTTCATAAAGCTCAAAACTCTGATATCGGACGGACATCGAAATGATATATTTAGATATCACTGTTTAAAACTGTCAGGTTTTGTTTCTATTTACATAGCAGTTCTTGTATGGATCAATACAGTGTTAAAGCATAGACCAAAAGACTGCATCATTCAAAAAAAAAGATAAAAATCTGAAATGTTTGATATCAGATCGGAAGGCCAAATCGGCCTGCCATGCAAAATCGGGGCCTAAATCGTGGCCTAAATCCTGACATTAATCGTTTCATTATAGCCTTGGAAATTCTATTTTCCATTTGAGCATGGGATATTTATAAACATTGACATGGCATTGTATATTGTATCATATATGTTGGAACCACTGTAGGCCTGTATTTCCTTCAATTATTTAAACCAGTATTATAACATGACACTGCTGGACTGACGCCAAATTGTATAGCTGAGGCTCCACTAACCGATTTTCTCTCTCAAATCGGTGCTATTCTCACAAACTGGACTCAGTTATATACCATAACAATGGTATACAGTTTACAGGGGGTACTGTAGATCCTGCCGTAGCTTTATGTTTGCAAATAATGATTTGTTTATAAACAAGTGGGAAATAGAATTGCCAAGGCTATATAACACAATTTAGGTCCTGATTTAAGCTCCGATTTTGCATCTAACTGAAAGAAATAAGATCCAAGCAGACCTGGATTCCTTGGGGGCTTAATATAGTGTATGGCAAGAGCATATAGTTGTAATATGCGTGTGCGAATCGTGTGATAACCAAGGATGGTTATGTGGGGTAACTTCTTATTGATTATCATATATCATTCCTCACAAATATTTATTTTTTTAAAGATTTTCATGATTTAATTTATGATAAATAACCTAGCAGATATGTATTCCTGGGAGTGTAAACGTTTATTTGATATACGGAATGGTAATAGAATCATATTTTCTGAATATCTGTATGTGTTAAGGCCAGAGCCTACACTAGCCAATGTGTAAGCGAGTGCGATCGCCAAATTCTGACAGCTATTTCGATGAATTACTAAATATTCAATTGGCAATAAAATTTAAACCGCTAATGACAGAATAAAAATGAAAATAGATCTGGATTCCTCCTGCCCTCAGCTTTGATTTGCAATAATCCACGAATACATGGTCTTAGTTGGTCAAATTCAAGTGTCCACCCTAATCTAAGGCCGATCTGGGCTTCCGATCTCATATCAAACATGTTTGAATTTTATTGATCTGATGCCCCACCCCTACACAAGGCTGTAATCGGTCAATTTATACAGAATAATAAACAAAAATAAGTCAGTGTTTTTACCTGATCAAACTGTATAGAACTGTATGATCGGATCGTGAGAATTACCCAAAAAATCGGGTAGTGGAGAGCCCAGCTTGTGGATCTCATTGGATTGGTAGATAGGTGAGGCTCCACTAACCGATTTTATTCACAAATCGGGGCTATTCTCACAAATCTGACTCAGTTATATACCATAACAATTACATACCTTAAACAGGAGGTACTATAGACTCTGCCATAGGTTTATGTTTGTAAATACTGTTTATGTTTATAAACAGGTGGAAAATAGAATTGGCAAGGCTATACAACATGATTTAGGTCCCGATTTAAGCCCCGATTTTGCATCTTAGGCCGATCTGGAGATCCTATCTCATATCAAACAGGTTTGATTTTCATTTATCTGATGCTCCCCCATTCAAAGGGCTCTAATTGGCCGATTTATGTACCATAACAGATAGGAAATATGTGTTTTGACTTTGTCAGACTCTAAAGACCTATATGATCGGTTCGTGAGAATGACCCAAAGAATCGGGTAGTGGAGTCCCAGCTTATGATATAGGGGAGGCTCCACTAACCGATTTTATTCACAAATGGTGCTATTCTCACGATTCTGACTCAGTTATACTTGGCAGTTTGATCATAGACTGGCCCTTGGACTGATAGGGGGTCTGTTCCCCCTTCTGAAGGTCATAGTATTGAAGGGAATCATACACATCATACAGTTGATTTCTAAACTCTAATTATCTTTGAGGGAAACTGGGGAGGTCCCCAACATGTCTTAAAGGGTCATTGGCTGCACTGAGCCGGTGTGCCTAGCAAGAAATCCATACAACGATGCCAGGGTGCCAGGAATTAAAATGTGTTGATCTCATACTAGACGTCTGCAAATGTCTCCTCTTGTATATGCATACACTGATAATAAAACCTATAGTCAGTACTGACTATACCATCATATTTTGACCCCCGTAGTCAGGGGATTATAC